>JBBMKC010204944.1:0-13643 GCA_037834085.1 Bipalium vagum
AATAATTTTTATATTTTATATATTATTTTATTATTTTTACTATAATTTTATATTTCATATTTTATTTTATATTTTAAGCAGATAGGAAGAAAAATTAATTAAACCCCGGGTTTTAACTCTACATAAAAATAAAAATTATATTTACATAAAATTATATTTGAAAATAACACAAATATATAAAAGAATATAAAAAACACTAAAACACTATAATGTTTTTCATAATAAAGAATAATCACTCTATTGTCATTTATTGTTATTTTGTCGATAATTTGGGACTCAATTTGAGACCGGGCCTGGAAGTCTCCACAAAAAAAATCTATTTATTAATAACTTCAATAATTTTGCAGTACCGCGACTCCGATGATCCCATCAATGGATCCTACATGTAGAGCAAGAGAAAAGTGGCTACTGGTTTTTGGTTCACGAACTTCCCTTTAGAGACAATGGTCTTCTGGTATTAGTGCATTCGGGCTATAGCCCACTTCAGTTCATACCAACGGATCATGTCTGGAAATACAGCGCTTCTAAGATTATCAGTAGACTCATTTCCAAACACGGGGTGAGTATGAGGATTCAAACTAGTTCTTCGAATTAATGTTCTAAATGTTCATAGTTGCAGCTGATTTTCTCTGGTTATTTACTTGTATACCGAAATTTAGAAACACTATTTTTATATCTGAATTCAAATAAAAAGATTTATTTATTTACAACCATTATTTTTTTAACAAAGCAACTATTTGGGTTTATTTTTAATTTAAAAACCCAGCACTTTATTTATTAAAACACTTAAAATCCCTTTATAATTGTTTTTTACTCCTCTCCATTTGGTTTATTTTCTTTCAGTTTGACCATCTGTATATACTTGAAAAAAGCGAAATGGATGCAAGCTATGAAAAGTCCATGGCGGAGTGAAAACTAATGAAGATATTGATATTGGTCATTTTTTTGATGTATTAAAGAAAAAGTTGAATGAATACGGCGAGAATAATGTCTATAATCTTGATGAAACCGGTATATTCTATAAATTAATTCCTTCAAAAAGTATTTGTAGAACTGCAAGGCGCAAATGTTTACACGGTTTATAAAAATATTACTTTAAAGGACACAATAATTTTTGCTGATTTGGCTTGGACTGATGTTAAGATAGAAACAATATATAACTGTTTTAAGCATTTAAAGACATGTATTTTAGTCGACATAAATTTTTTTGATTTTTATTTGTGAATCGTATTGGAATCTTTTGGAGTCAGATTCTATTTCATCTTACAATTGATTAAAATAATTAAGTGATACGTAAAGTAACCGATCACTACCGTTTGCTTACAACCTAAAGTTGAGTGTTTGACAGACCAAGTGTAATCGAGTAAAATGCAATTTAGATAAACCTCATAATAAATATATATCGGGACTGTCTCAATTTAATTGTTTATTTTTATTTTTATATCAAATATATGTTATTGAATTTCCAGGATTTCACCAAGCATTTTTATTAGAAGTTATATAAATTATTTTAATTAAAATTAAAACTGTTGGGATCCATAGAAAAAGAGTACCCAGCAGCCATCATTTCAAATTCAGAGCCCACAAAGGAGCCGGAGCCGCTACAGCCAGAAGAAGAGCTTATGGACGATGATTCTCCAAAGCTCATAATTGACACTTCAAAACATTTTAATTGTGAAAATTTGCATGAAAAAGCCTTGTTAGGCTTACTTTCTCTTATATTATGATTCTTTTCATGTGTTATTTTATTTTTTATTTAATATTTAATAAATAATATTTAATAAAATAATATTTAATTAATATTTAATATTTAAATTATACATTAGTTTTTAATTAATATAAATAAAAAAAATAATAATATAAATTGTGGGTTGAAGTTAATTAAAACTTAAAAATTGTAAAAAACTGTTAAAAATAATTATAATGAGTTATAATAAATCGGAAAATAAAACTTACTAAAAATACATTAATATGATAAAATATTAATATGTGAGAGATTATATTTAGTAAGTTCTATAATATAAGAACTTTCCTAAAATGGCAAAAACCATATATTATTCTATTAATGGAAAGTTTTATCAATCAAGATATCAGGAATGTGAAAATCAGGAGTATATAAGCTCTTGGTTTTCTCATTCAATTCTCAATTAACTTCGCATTAGACAAGTTAAACTGGTAAAAGATAATAAATACGTTTCGGCTATTTACTTAGTACTCCCTACTGAAGATTCTGGAAAGCTTATTTAAATGAATTATTTCTTTTAGGTCACCGAATAAAGTATAAATACCTAGATCAATTTTCAGAAATGCAAAACACAATTTATTAAATAAAATTTTATGAAATCGGTTAAGACGACAGTTAACGACTAGTTGAAAGACCAAAGGGAACCATTCAGGGTCAAATTCAAAGAAGATCAAATTGTCTCTTATTGTCGAAAATTTAAATTCATTATATTTGTGTTAAGTTTCTCAGAGTGGACCCATTAATAAAAATACAGCTGAGAACTTAATGTTTAGTAAGTTTTAAAATTCGTATTTGAAGTCAAATGACTTAAGTAACAAGATTTTTCATAAATTATGCTTATTAATACAACTACATATTAATTTATTTTATAAGCTTACAACTTAAGAATGATTATCGTTTGGATAACCTGTTTAGAATGTACCCCAATAGTTTGCGATTAATTAAAAAAGAAATCCTCTAATGATATTACTGTCACTGTCTCAGATGACCTTAAAGAATGTAATTCACTACCATAATAAGTGTGCGAACTACTAGCAAAAATAGTTAATCACAACTAGGGTAACATTTCCATTAGGTTCATCATAAACCATTCATTTTTATTTTTAATTTTGGAATTCAGGTTAGATGAGCTTATGAGCGGTTTAGTGAGAGGCAATTTCTGTAAAATATTATAAGATATAAAAATGAAAAAATACTTTTGGTGATTTCTTTTTTCTTACACTGAAATTATAGGGTACCAATTCATTGCATAACTGTTTTGATATCTCAATATCTTAAATATTTTTTCAAATCTATTTTAAACGGACCTTTACTACTATTCATACAAGCATCGAAGAAGTCAACTTCTTACCAAAAAAAATCTCTGGAAAATCGTCGGACAAAGGCGAAGAAACTTCTGAGCAAATTGAAATATTCAGCTGAAGCACAAGCAATCTGGTTATTTTGGATGAGAAAAATTTTTTAGGATCAAGACCACAACACATAGAACAACATATAGTTTGCATACAGTGCAAAGGATATTTCTCGAACCATGCAAACTAAATTTCCACAAACTGTCATGATTTTCGGATGTCTTTTCCAAAGGTGTGAAACCTCCACATTTTTTAACGTTTGAATACAAATGTTTGTGTGAATTTGCTATTCACTTTAATCAAGCTATGGATAAAGAGGGTAGCAAAATAATGTTATACACATGGCAGCAAGATTCAGTCCCCTGTTATATATAGTAGAAAAGTCTGAAATGATTATCAGCCATTTTCATCATTTTACTGGTCTCAATATTTGGCCTCTGAACTCATCAAATCTTAACTCAATGGAATATTACGTATCGGACGCTGTCGACAAAAAGACATTGATCTACGTGCCAGTATCACAAAAGATCAATTAGTAATTTATGAAAAACTTCCAAGGAAAAGTATAAAATCAATATGTCTCATATTTCGAGGTCGGATTGAGGTTGTAATAGATATCAATGGCGGTTGTTTTGAATAGAACTGTTTGACAAGTGTAATTTACTTTTGTAATTTTGAATTTTTTGAAATATATAAAATTTTGTAGTTACCAAGTAACTTTTCTTTTTATTGATGAGACTGTCAAGTTTATCCTAAACACCTTGCAAATGACAATATTTAGATGATTATATTTTTAAAATAGTTTGCTATTTGTTTAAGTAATTAATTTGAAGGTCATATTTTATAGGTTTAATTATTAAATTTATTTGAAATTTCGTAAAATGTCTTCTCCAAACGACTTAGAAATGAATGATGTTAAGTCTCCTTTAATGAGTGACGGTGGTGACATTCCAGCTGTTGAAATCAAAGGATCTAAACAATCGTTATGTGATAAAAAAATAGAAAATGAGTTTCATGGCTTAACCAAAGAGGAATTGGAAAAATTCGCTAATGATCCATTTTGGAAAAAACTGAGATTAATACTTTTCATTTTATTTTGGATTGTTTGGGTCGGAATGCTCATTGCAGCAATTCTCATTGTTGTATTTAGTCCGAAATGTCCAAAAAGACCGAAATTGGAATTCTGGGAACAAAAAGCTGGTTATCTATTAGATCCATTTGCCTATGTAGATACAGATAAAAACGGCGTCGGAGATTTTCAAGGTATATAAGTAACGTGAAATAAACAGTTTTTAGTTAATTATAGGAATTATTTCAAAATTGAATTACATTCAAAAGGAAGTTGGAGCTGGATATATAATTTTGCAGTCTCCTTTTAAAGGTCAATATGAGACAAATAAAAAGATTGGATCGGTTCAGAATTTTAAGGAATTAGATACTAAATTGGGCACCCAAGAATCATTATTGCAACTCATAAAAGAAGCTCGAAAGCTAGGAATAGAAGTTGTTTTATCAGCAGATTTCAATTCTTTGGCAATGGACAGTGCTCTTTTCAAAGATGAAAAAGAAAAGTGGTTAGTGGTTCGAAAAAATGAAATGTTAAATTGGGTTAGTTACGAAATCTATTTTGGAAATGCTTAATAATCTTTAAGAAAAATAGAGAAGGAAAGCAATACGAAGGGGAATTCTATTCAGTTTTTCCTGAAATGTTTGATCTCAATTTACAATCTCCAACGGTTCTGAAGGAAATTAAAGTTGTTTTATATTTTCAAAAGTTGTGTTTTATAATTATAAATTCAGGAATCTGTCAAACTTTGGCTGGAATCAGGAGTTCGGGGATTTTTGTTGACAAACGTTCCATTTTATGTGGAAAATTCAACAATTCCTCAAATTAGCACAAACCATGTACGATTTATTATGCAATGATAAATAATTTCAATTTTACTCACACAATCAATTTTATTATCAATTTATTGAAATATAGAAAATCATTAACATAAATAAAAATCGAAGTGATAAATATTTATTCACTAAAATGCCAATCCTTTGGCAATCTCAGTGTACACAAATATCGATTGCAAATTTGACTATTGCAATAAGTTTATATTTTAGTTGGCAAAATCAGTGAAATTTTTATTACAATTTTAATATAATCAATTATTATTTAATTTTTCCTTCAGAAAACATCGAAAACTTGGTATGATAATCAAGCGCTTTCTGGTCAGATATATTCTAGTGAAACCAAAGCGTTTTTGATGGAAATTCGCAAAACAATGGACGAAATTGCCAAAAGTACTGATAAATCCAGGTGAGTCATACTTGTATGTTTTGTGTGCGCATACATTTTGTCTTTTTATTTTTTCTACCATTTTTTTCTGATTGGGTCTTGGTTTCTATGATTGTGTTGTTAATGCGTGGGTGTTGAAAAATCAATGATGAAATTTTCTGATGAAATATTCTGATGAAATATGGCCTGATTATTTTTATCTGATGATAATTAAGAGTTTTTTGTTGTATTTAGATTGTTGATTGTTGAGGCCGGAGACATCGGGTTTGGTTTGAACGATGCGGAAGATCAAATGCTCCAGTATTTGGGAGACGATGAAAAATTGGCCGACATGATTATGGGACGAGAATTTCTCCATAACAGGGGATGGTAAATAATGTTGAGCTTTGTTGATCGTTTTACGGTATAATCAAGGAAAATTGATGGATTTTTCAATGACTCTTGTGTGAAAAAATACATGGATATGGTACCTGAAGGAAAACAAACCCGTGTTGCCTTGACTTCCGCCACGTCCACAAATATTAGAACGACAGATTTGCTGAAATTAGCGTCTCCGTTTCTTGTGCGAGGTAAGAGAATGAATGCCATGTTGATAGGGAAAATATTTTCTCACATTGAATTGATTTGGTGGGCGATTTCTATGATTACTCTGGCTAGATGACTTATTGTATTAATAATATTGATTATATTTTATCACACTTAAATATTTCAGAAAATTTTGTGACAAATTCATAATGTAAAACAATCTCCCTTGTTGTGTCTACAATTCCAATATATTATTGTGAAAAATTGTTTTCAAAAGTTGGAATCGGTAACAATTCCATTTTAGTGTTCATTTTATTTCTGTTCTTAATTTTTCTGCAAAGAAGTTATTAGTAGTTTTTTTCTGCTTTCGTTCAAAGAACTTCTGTTAAATTTACTTTTGTTTTATTGTATTATAAATTAATGATTTTCCAATAAGTTTCAGAATTAAAACAGTTGCTTGATAAAATCAATTTTATTAAAATATTCAGAACTTTTCATGGACTCTCGACAATCATATTGATCTTGTAGTGTTACAGTAATAGTAATTTTTACTTTTTTAAAATTTCAGTAGACTAGATGTTTTTATTGACCTGAAATAATTTTTACCAATTTTTCGGACAGATTTCAATGTTCTTAGATTTTTCTATCGATATCGTGATATTGTCATGCTTTGATAATTAAATTAAAAATTGTTTATCCGCCTCAGTTAGTCCATGAGAGAATTAATAAGTCGTGTGAGAATTCATTAATTTATTTTTAATTATATTATTATTTTTCTGAGTTTTGGGAAAATTCAATTGCAATAATAATTATTTTAAATTTTTGAAATTTTTAAGAAACTTAAAATAAAGTCGTGTTAAAATATTATCTTTATTCTGTATTGAAGATCAATAATTATTAATCAATTGGTTTTTGGGAATATTAATTTTACAATAAAGTTAGTAAAAATATTTACTTTTTCAGTTTTATTATTTATCAATGAATACATTGAGAACGGAACAAAATCTTAATCAGTGAACTATGATTTTTAAGTAAACATTTGTTTAATTTAATAATTTTGTTTATTTAACATAATATGAAACTGATGATTGATTTTACATTTGAAATATAAATTAATGGGCCAATACCCCATAATCTTAACTATTGAAATTTATTGTGCTGAAATATTTTCGTATATAAATAAGAAATGGAATGGAGTTAAATTATAATAAAAATAATAATAAATAGTAATAATGTATAATATATTACTTTAGGAAATCCTATTATTTATTATGGATCTGAAATCGGTCTGGGTTGCGAAACAGTTGAGTCATCCTCAGAATTTTATCCAGGAAGTGCTAAATTTCCACAGTATAATGATTCTTCATCATCAAAATGTAACCACATGATAATGCCGTGGGATAACACAGGAGAAGGATTTTTTAACGGTCAAGCTAACATTACAGATCCTTTTGTGACAAATTCAAAGATAACTGTTCAGGTTCGGATTTTTTTCTAGTTTAATGACCAAAATATGTATATCATAGAATTTATATCCAACCGCATTTAGATAAAAACAAATATTTGTTTATTTTCCAATAATATTAGGTGACGTAAAAAGTTTTAGCTGTAAAGTAAGAAACAAGCAAATTATTGTCATTTAAGAAATAAACTTTAATAAATACAATATTTTTAATTTTCTGGATTTTCATAATACTATCACTGTAGAACTTCATAGATTTCTGATCAAAAATCAGCACAATATACTTTTCACTCTTGAAACCATTGGAACTTCATTAAGAAAATTCTGCAGAGACAGACAAATTATAATCCGACAATAATAGGCTTAATTGTACGCTGGATGCACCAGAACTTACAAGCAAAACTCTTTCAAATCTTGGTGGATCATTAAAGATGTGTGGTCGGAATGTATGATGAATCACAATGTCTATTCTGTTGGGTAATTCTTAGGTCAACTTTTTTATCATTTGATATAATCTTTCAAGTTGATGACCATAGAATATGGAATCAATTGTTTGGCCAAGCTCAGCACCTCATAATGCACGATATCTTTCAATACCCAGAAAACAGACGAAATAACTTTCCTTGAAGACAATCTTGACTTTGAAATAGTTTGTGAAGCTTTATCTTTTTTGAACGACTACCTTTTTCTCACACTATTATTACATTATTATCACGATCCACTTTTTATCTTTGGTGATATTTTAAAGAAACTATTCAAGTTGATTTCTTTTCAATAAAATGATGAAATAAAAATTTTGATGATTTAATTCATTCCAGATAAATTATTAGTCACTCGAATGTCAGGTTTTTCTTGTAACCAAGCTTTTCCAGATGATTGAAACTATTTTTTAACAAATGTCTAGATTCTTGGCAATGTCATGACCTTTTGTGGGACGGTCTTGGTTATTTATTTTCAAGATTTCATCGTCACTATATGTAATTGGTAGGCCAGGACGAAATTTAATGTACTCAAAGTTGGCTTGGTGATATCGTGTGAATCAGTTCCGAACCATTATTTTTGATGTGTCATCAGACCCATAAACGGAACACATATATTTGACACTATACCCATCGAATTTCTTTATTTTGAATTTTTCCGATATCTTTTAATTCGGATAAAAATTATAATTATTACTAAAGAATTGATTTACCTTAAAAATTAAAATTCAATTCAAACTGATTTATTGTCTGTAAGTCAAAAGAAAAATGATCTCTGACAAAATGGCGGAAAATTTGTCAACTAATAAATGTTACATTTATTATTACCAAGTTCATGTCAATGAAAATTTTCTTTTTCAAAAAATTTTTTTTGAAATCAATATTATGAAATCCAATGTTAGACTGTTTTACCTTTTTATAATAAAAAATATTTTTTATGTTCTAGTTTCAAAGCCAAATAAATCAAATGTTCAGTTTCTTTTGTATTTTAGAAATGAAGAAAATTATTCCGAATCGAACCACCGATTTTCCGCTTAATACTTCATCTTCATATATCTCACTCTGATCGACTTGTTACAAAAATCTCATTTTGAATACAATCAACACAATAATATATTTCTTATCACTCATAAAAATATATAATTATATAATATCAAAATCTTTTCTATCCTCTATAAAATACTGTCCATATTCAATGAATTTCTTATCATCAGGATCGAATGCCCTCCTAATTTGAACCAGTGTTTGTTTTACAGTGAACACGATAATTTTATTTTCATAAGTTACCATTTTGCTTATGTAAATTGACTTATTAATTTTCTATTATCTTATTCTTCTTGATAGATTTGTTGATTTAAGCTGTTTTGCAGTGATGACATATGTTATCTGTTTATTTAATTTTCGATGATGTTCTCATCGATTTTTCAGGTTATTCTTAAATGCTTATTATTCTACATTAATGTCGAACCGCTTATGAAAGTCGTTAAGGCAATTTTTCTCTCTTACCCAACGAATAGAAAAATTATTGTCTAAACAATTTCAATTTTTCATTTCAGCAACATTTTTATAGATTTTTATTTCTTTAACTTACGTATGCTACTTTTCTTCAAACAGTTGATAATTCCGAATTCGATTCCAAAGTTTTCTGTCAATCAACCTTTTATACAATTATTAATACTGTCAATCAGACCCCGTTACATTTAGGAATGACAATAAAGTTGTAAAATGAAAAATCTGAACCGGATAATTTCTTTTTTAGCATCCTTTTGACTCTTTTAATCTATAACTTTCCTTGTTTACTACCTGTCTAAAATATGGGGTAAATTTTCATTTTGTTGTTGAATTTTAAATAAAATAGATTTTTCTAATAAATTTATCTTTTATTGTACAATAAAAAATTGATTTTCTGTTTGTTTCAGAAAATGACAGCTGTTGGGGTTGGAGAAACTATTTTAACATTGACTAAGAAATTGATTGACCTTCGTAAACTACCGAGTTTGCTTTGGGGGAAAATGTCGATGATCAAACATTATAAAGTAAATGTTTTTCAAAGATTTTGTTACAGATCTTAACTATAAAAGTTGTTTTCCCATTGATGTTCTGATAATTTTTGTTTTATTAGACCGAGAAAAGCTTTTATGAAATTTTTACTAGAGAAGCTGAGGGATTCCCAAAAATAATTGTTGCTTTGTTGAAAGATTCCGAAATCTCAGGAAAAGTGTTTTCCTTCAAATCTACGTGTGAAAAGCTGAGTCCTATATTGGTTTATCCATCCAATAGCAATCTCGAATTGAAAAAGGAGGTCGATTCTTCTAAAATTTACTTGCAAATGTACAAGACTGGATCAATTCATGTATTTCAATGTTCTTAGATTTTTGTTCGTTACTATGAACAAAAAAAATCGTTTTAGGATTACAAAAACTTTGTAGAATAACTTAATTAATAAAAATAAGTTTTCTGTTTTTAGAAAATTATTCTTTCTTGGATTTAAAAATTTATATATATTGATTGAGAAAAAAATTTTAGTTTTATATGGACCAGATCATTATTGTTTCTTCTAAAATAATAATAAAAAAATTAATTGATTTTCTTTAGGATTTTGGAAATATTAATAAAATTTTCATCTAGAACAAATTAAAATGTTTTTTGACCTGTTCAAATTTATGATTAAGTTGAATCTCTAAACTTATTTGGATAAATATTTACAGTGGTTCCATATATTATCTATTGTTGATTTTATAAAAAAAATAATTGAAAACTGTTCGAACTTATAACTGTAATTCGTATCAATGAAACGGAAATTGACTGCGAAATCGTACGATATTATATTAATATCATACCCATTTCATATCGATCGGATAATTATTTTTGGATACATGAAAATTCCTTAACCTTGGTTCCATATTTTACTTACGGTCGATGTTTAAGTATTGGTTAAATAAAATATACCCAATTTGTGGTACATACCGTTAAAGGTATGTCCATCAAAAAAAGTTGAAAAATGTGTGAGACTGACTGTCATTAAAAAATAAAATGTCTTTAAAAAACTAGTGTCTAATTTGTATTTCAATTCGTAAATTTTTAAAAATAATAAAGCACAAATTGTTAACATAGTACATCTCAAAACAGTGAAAATTACTACGAAAATACAAGGCACTTTTCCACAATTTTTCTTTATTAATCAGCGATTTAATAATAATTCAAATTATTAATATTTATTGAATTGTTTCAATGTTAAAGCCTTTTCTTAATGGTTAAGTCTTTGAAAATAAATGATTGTTAAAAGAAAAATCTTTATTAATTTAATTTATGCTCTTCAATAGCAGGTACACAATTTATCTTTATCAATCGATACCAGTTTCGGTAATCATCAGTTATCAGAGAGATTTCACCTAGAATTATCTGGAATAGATTCACGCCTGTTTCACCAAGAAAACTCTATGGAATTAAGTCTAAAAGAATAAGGTCACAAAAACATGGTTTTATTTCTCAAATTTTGAAATTTTCTTTTGCAATACACGAATTTTGAAGGAGAGCTTTATAAGTTAAATGCATTTATCCACACACATAAATTAGAATTTTGGCAAGTTCTCGAATAAATTGAGCAAATATTCCACTAATAATAACTTGAAAATTTGTTATAATTGTTGGGCTTGCTTTTATTGTTTGTTTTATAAAGATTAGGAGGACCGAATCAATTAAATCAGGAGTGCCTGTTTGGTTTGCCAAAGACACGAACTGTATATTAAGGTTAAGAATAATAATTATTAATCCATAAAGGTCATAAATAATAATATTATTTTAACTATTATACCTTATCAAAGTAACTTTTGCTCGCAAATCAATAACTCCCCAATATACAATATTGTGTCCGTTTACTACTAAAGCTATACAATTTTAACTTTATTGAATCAAAACTCCCACAATAATACTTAATTCGCACCTCAATTGAATCAAAAACAATCACAGTAAAACTTTATTAAAAATTCAGTTGTCGTGCAGCAAAGTTTAAAGCAATACTCAAAAGAATCGAACTTCGGTAAAGTCACTATTACAGGATCGATGACTTCATTGCCTTTTATACTGATCAGACGACCAATCAGTCATATAGCAGTATTTTTAATTGCAATTATCAATTTTCTTTTTAGGCACTTATTGTTAAATCAGTTCCTAATTGCGAATCCTGATCTATGCGACAATATCAAGATTAGACCATCAAAGAAAAAAATATTAATATTAATCTTTGTGATTTAAATTATATTATTTTGGTATTATTAGTGCTACTCCAGACCCTTCAGCAGCCTTATAATTCTAAGAGTTAAAGGGACGTGACTAAAGATTAAATATTATAAATCGGCTCAAAATTATGGTAAAACACATTTACAACTTTTGAAAGTTATTTTGATATTTTATTGTTGACCAAAATTTTTATTGAATAACAGTAATCTCTATATTCATAATTTAATATACTTGATGTGACATTATCCAGATAAATCAATTATCGATCGAACAAAATTTCAATAATGAACGAAACAAACTCAAAATGAGCATAAAAAATATACTGATTAGAAATTTAACATTACAAAATATTCGCTAGTCGTTATTGCAATTATATAACAATTTTGTTAAAAAAATGAAATTTTTTTATGATTTTCCTACAAATACCATGCAAAAATTCAAAGTATCACACATATTTGACAGTACTATCAAGCATATAGAATTTCATAAAATATAATTTTGATGATTTCTTAACCATTGAAAAATGCTTATATTAAGAATGAACTATTTCATATATCTTTTAACTTAAAACCTAAGCCAAAGTCCCCTTTTGGTTTCCTGCGTTTTAATACCGGATCGTTATCAATTCCCTCATTAGCACTTTTCAAAGACTCCTCCCTTTTAATTCGCATTGGATGCAAATAACTTCTCGGATGAACTGGTAAAATACCACCTATTCCCAGAATCTGAGACACAGTTTTATTTGGTTGAGCTCCTTTCGATATCCAATACAGTAAGCGTTCAATATTAATTCCTACAAGCTGCTCCCCATAAGCATTAGGTAATGGATCCCAGCTTCCAATTTGTTCAACTCCAGGGGAATCGCATTTGGCGAGATTACTTTTAACCTTCGAAGTTATCAAAAAGTTAAATAAATAAAGTTCAGAGTTACTTGAATTGTATAAAATGGACGATTAGTACATCCCTCTAAAACTAACGAAATTCTTAATTTATTGATATATTTCAGAGGAAATAAACGAGCGATTTTTCGTCCTTGTTTAGGAACATGTACCCAAGAAGTAGCCATGGAAAGTTTATCAAATAAATAAAGAAAATAATATACCTTATGGCAGAAAATTTGAAAAATTAATTTTGTGATATTTTAAAACAAGGTTTGTAAAAGAATTTATTAATAATAAGGTAATTAACGGGTAAAATTTGACTTTTATCATTTATGTAAAAAGAATATTTCAAAAAATAAGAAATTCTATTTCGATTGTTGCAGTAAATTAAGTGTTTATAAATTAATGTCTAAAATTAGTTTTACCACATGATATATTTTTATGTATGTATTTTTAACTTTTATTATTCGAAGATTGAAAATATGTGCTAATCACAGACCTCATTTAATAAAATTATTTAATGGTTAAAATTATTAATACACAAAATAAATAATTTAAATTATATACAAAAAAGTAATTATGTAAAATTATTAAAAACAGAAAAAGTCATAATTGTTAAATTTCTCTAAAAATATCAGCTCAAAATTATTAGTATACGTATATAATTAAATCAA
>JBBMKC010204955.1:0-13643 GCA_037834085.1 Bipalium vagum
GCCATTAATTCTAAAATCAATTTAATACAGATAAACAAATAACAATGATTACCTATTTTATGAAATAAAAAATCGGGGTTTTTTATGAAATGAAGTATATAAATAAATAGAACTACAAGTTTATATCTAATTGAATACAATTATATCAGGTTGTCTAAAAAGTTTCTGCCGATTTTGTGAATATGAGGCGAAAACTTATATAGATATTTATTTTGGTATTTTATTTGTATGAATATTTCAATTTTATAATTTTAATAATCACAAAATTCAAATTCCTTAAAGATGTTTGGCATCTTATTAATAACTAATAATTTATTTATATTTAGAAATGAACATAAATAAAATAGAAATTTAATATCTTATGAAATTTTATGCAAGAATTCGACACAGGCTGTAAAAAAATTTTCGCGGTTTATGATGCAGATGCTGTATTTGATAGAACAATCTGTGAATGGTTCTATAGATTTCGCTTTGGAAATTTTGACGACAAAGACTCACCTTGTTCTGGCCGGCTTACATGTCAAAAAAGTCGATCAAATCATTCAGAAGGTGGAGAAGGAAAGACATCTTGGCAGCTATGAAATCGTGGAAGACCTCGGTATTCATCATCAAACCGTTTTTAACGATTTCAAGCAATTGGTTTTAAAACGAAACTGGATGCTTGGATTCCGCATGATTTAACAACGAAAAATGTAATAGACCGAATTTCAATATACCATACTTTACTGAAAAGAAACTCTATCGAACGATTCTTGAAACGTCTTATTACGGTAGACAAAAAAAGGGAACATATACGAGAACAATGTTAGAAATAGCTCTTGGACAAAACCATGGCAAAGTTGAAATTGACGCCAAGCAAGGTCATACTTTGCATCTGGTTACAAAGGAATCATATACCAAGAAATACTCCATTTTCAATACCATGTCTTTCAGAGAATTAATAATTAGATAATTAATAATAATGATAATGATAATAATAATAATTTTTCTTATAATTGAACCATTATTTTCAATATTTGTAATGAAATAAGAGAATATTAATATTAATAATAAAATAAAATTTGAAACTAAACCATAATTTCTCAGAATTACTTCATTAAAATTGATAATTTTTCAAAAATCGAATAAAAGTCCTTTTACAACCGAACCAAAATACATTTCCATCTTAAAATGATATTTGTAGTTTGGAAATTATCATAGTTTAGAAATTATCGTTTGGCAAATTCGGCAAACTCTTAAGTCAATTAAGTCCTTCAGCTTTGATCTTAACATTTGAGGGAATTTCACTTTAGAAAGTCTTTGAACTTCGAATAAACTATTTTCTAAAACTTTATTACAATAAAAATTTACTTGTTTTAATGGTTGGATTGTAAAATTCGAATATATAAAAAATGATATTGAAACGAAACGAGTTAATTGAATGAAAAAAATATTATCAACCAAAATAGCAATAGTAAAATTTTATAACTTTAAAATCGATAAATAAAAATATTTAATATTTTTTTATTTTATTTTTACTGAATATTGATATTTAAATATAAATAAATAAAATAAAACTTGCACTAACCAAATAAGTCAAGTAAGATATTTTTGGGAGGCATTGATTAACAACAAACTTGAAAGCCACCAAAGTCAAAACAAGAGTAAAAGTCAACTGTAAACGATTCTGAGGAAGATTTCTTTCCACTGCAAAAGTGATCAGTGACAAAGAACAAATTAAAAACTGAAATCAATAATTTTCCTTTCAATTATATTTTGTTTTAATTACATATAATTTCTAATTAAAATATTTTTATTTTATTTTTTAATTTAATAAATTATTTAATTCAATAAATTGATTAAAATAAAAATGTTACTTGCAAACTACTGTGAAAATAGAAAAAAACTGATTTGTTTTAATTAATTATAGAAATCAATAAAATATTGAAGAATATTAACATCAAAATGAGATTTCTAAGAATAAAATAGATTAAAATCTGGGACTGCAACTTTTACGTATTTCTTTCACAAGTCTACTTGGAATATAATTATAATTATTAATAATTATTAATGTGAAAAAACCTAATCTTAATACGGATTTATGTTCATTCAGTTTAATTTTGTTTTTAAAATAAAACATTGAGGATTTCCATTGTTGTCTGTCAGTGAAATTAAACGAGTTTCTCCATCGTTTTATTATCATTTAGAAAGCAGAAAGCAGAGACATTCTCAAAAATGATGAAAACTGCAAAGGAAAGAGGTGTTTATTATGGACATTTTTATATTAAAAGTTAATTATCACATTTTTAATAATAACTTCTTTTATGAGGTTGAGGGAAAAAGATTTTCGCTTTTTTATGTACAAATTTTAAACCAGACATATACATTAAGATATCGATTAATATTTTTGTAATTATCGATTTATAATATTAGGATAGATAATCCTCGATTGAAAAAAAATGAGAAAAATAGTCTTTTCAGATGATCACACCTTTGTGATCCAACCAGATACACATCATCACTTTACACCCACAGATATTCTATTCGGATGTTGATGTACTTGGTTAGCCAGGCTTCACCCAAGATGCTTTACCTTTTTCGTTGTCATTTCAAATTCAAGTCTCTTCTTCTGTCACAATCCTATGCAAGAAACTTTTTCTTTGTTGCCTCTGAAGATGGATATGACAAATTTTAAGTCGCCTTTTAATATCTCTTTCCGTTAGTCTATGTAGGACCATTTCTCTAATTTTCTAATCATTCTCATACCTCTCAGACGTTGGAGATGCATCTTTGGATCACATTTAACACAATGACAGTTCGGTTTGGGTCTTCGTGAGTTATTGTACCAATTCTTCATTATTCTCAAATCATCTTTTATTACTACTAAAAATATTATTATATTATATTATTATTATTATTATTATTATTATTATTATTTATTGTAATATATTCATTAGTAGTATTAAAATTTTTCATAAGGACAAAACTAATTTACAAATAAAGAACTTCATAAAATAAAACTAATTGTTAGATTAGGTTCTGTCATTAGAAGCCGACAATGACAGATCCCAGTCGTTATCTGGATCAAAGAAAAATTGCAGCAATTTATGAAGATCAAAAGGAAGACAAGGTGGAAACTATAATTTTTAATATAGGGGAATTAATTGATTTAAAATGAACATTAAATTTCAAAATATTCGGTATTAATTCCAAAATTATATTATTTGAGAATTTAAGTACATTTGGTTGTCTTAATTAGTTTACTAAATAAAGGCCCACTTACAGTTACTAAAAAAATATTCCATATAAAATAGGCAGGGCGTCTGGCTGCACGACATTTAACGGATATGGCTGTTTTAGAAGAGGATGGATCAGCATATTCATATGCGATTTCCTTTTGTTCGGTTTCTATATGTTTGAAGAGATACCATTCTTGTTCATCTGAAATATGGATAATGATCAAAGTTTACCAAAGATAGAAGAAGTTTAACCCTAATATATTATACTTAGATTTTTCTGGGAAAGTTTTTTGAATACAGTACTTGAAAAAACAAACCAAACAAAAAATACTTCTTTTTTTCCTAAATTATCTCACTCTAAACTCAATACAGCTTTTATCGTTAAAACCACCTTCTAAGGGTTATATTAGGAAATCAATCTTTCGTATTTTAAAGACATTGTTAAACAGATTTCTATCTGGTTCACTCGCTGTCTAACCAAATGAAAGGCTTTACTTTAGAGAAGGACGACTTTAAAAACTTGTTGATCACTGATGAAAAGGGGAAAAAGGATCCTAAATAATAAAGGAAATTACATTATTGGTTGATTGTTCATTATTATTTCTAAATAAAGTTTTTATTGTTTATAAATAAATATTATTCAAAATCACCAAAAGCTATCACAACCTAATACATAGTGACCCAAAAGGTATGGCATTTTAAATTGACTGTTATTTTTTTCACTAATACCAAATTTCTTAATTTTATTTAAAATATTATTAATAAACATAGATATTTTAAGAATAAACAAGTTATCAATAAACCAGCGAATAGAAATTATAAAAAATCATTATGCGATTGGATTATGTATAGCGGTAACTGTTCGAAAATGCAATTTCATTTTTGTCATCGCAATATTCCTTCTCCTAACGCGGTTGTAAATTTGCTACGATATAGGAACTTTAAGACCAAAAATCCCTGCTAGATCGATTGAAGTCATATCCATTGTCAATAAGTGTTTCTATGAATCCTTCAAACTCAATTAAGCGTCGGTGTAAAGAAATCAAAATTTCAAAAAGTTCTCTTCAACAAGTGTTGATCTGCATTTGCATGCATTATAGTTTAAATAAAACACAATCATTGAGATCAGTCAGCTTCTGAGCTTTTGCATCTTGGTTTTTAAATAAGAGAAAAGTTGATTAATTTTAGAAAAAATCATCTTTAGCGAGGAGGCACATTTCCATCTTTAATTGCTATGTCGACAGACAAAACTATCAAATTTGGTTATCAGAAAACCCAAAAGCTGTAAATCAACATACGATAACCAGGTCACGATTTGTTGCCTATTTTTGACTAAAAGTGTGTTTGGACCTTACATTTTCTAAAATACAAGTGAAAAATCATTCTCAATCAAAGACATCGATATCTTGAGATGATTACAAACTTCTTATGGAAGGAAATTGGTCATATGGATGTGCCTCACATATGATTTTAACAAGACGGTGACACATGCCACATTTCCAAAGATATTTTTTGCTTTTATTAAAAACAGAATGTTATTTCCAAACAAGGTGATGCTATTTGGTCAATCAGATCATACGACATGATACAACTGAATTTCTTTCTTTTTGGTTACCTGACAAACCATAACCATTCACAACAATCCACAAACTATTGATAACCTTGAAGAAATTTGAAATAGAATTGCTGAAAATTCTCCGTAAATATGCCACAATGTCACGGAAAACGTGATCAAAAGCATCAACCTATGCTAGCAGAAATAAAACTTTTTCGGAAGACACTTTGTTTCATGAATAACCGCTATGCAGAAATCTTTTTATTAATAGTATAAAATCATCCTCAATGTTGTATAAATAAATTTGTTTTATAAAAGATTTACAAGGTCAGTACTTTTGGGACATCCTGTACTTTAAATTAAGGTTAATCATATAAAATGGGTTTTTGTATAACTCTAAGAGTATTCATAAACATTTATTGAAATCTAGGAATAATATATAAAAAATAGGAAAAAAGCTTGCCAACAAATGATTGTTTATTGACTCTGTGTGGTTCGTCAGGATCATTCACAAGTCTTATTTCTGTCGATGGCAAATTCGATGCTATTGTTATTGTTAAATCCTAAAATTAGACTTTATATGGTACAGCATTGTTATTTTAAAATAAAATAATATTACTAAATATTTTATATTATTAATTAATTAATATTTTTAATATCCAAGTTTCAAAGTTTTTGAAAAATGAAATTCCTAAAGAAACATGTACTATATTATTTTATTTAAGAATGATTAGTAGAATAAGGGAAAATTGTATTATTTTGTTTTACTGATATCATTTTCCTAAGAACAAAATTGATTAAAAAAACAGATAGAATTTTTGAAAGTGTGAGGCAAATTAGGATGATAATAAAATTTTCTCCATTTTTATGTTTAATTTTTGTTTTTCGTTTAAGAGTTAAAAAGACCTTCAATGAAATTTAGTAATATGTGAACTTGTGTTTGGAGAAAGTTGAAAACTGAAAGAAATTGTAACAAAAGAAACGGTCGACATCCTCCAAAAACATTTGTTCACTCAATTATATACTTTTCATATTTTCAGAAACGGTGTACTTTTAATCATGTTTATCAAAAAAATGTAAAGGTTAATAATGTTTCAGGACTTTAATATATTTCTACTTAATAAAAATTTCTTTACTTGAACATCAAACGGAAAATGGTTTAATTCCAAATTTTCCAGAAATATTCCAGATACCCTTCTCTTTTCACATAGAAAGGCGTGATGATTTTCATTTAGAATTATCATTTGATAAATATGTTCTTTTGTTTCTCCAATAGTGTTTTCAATGTAAAGCTTTGGGGTCCACGAATGAGCCCAGTCATATTCCTTTTAAATAAAATTTTTTTTAATATAATTATACAAAATTATAAATAAACATTACTGACTGAAGAAGAACTGAGAAAATTCGAAACATATATTATATTATGTGTCCAAATAAGTTCGGTTTTATTAAATTGACATTTCATTAAATATTATAATAGTTTATTATTTATTTCTCAGAAAATCAATTTGTTTTATTAGATCACTTTAAATTAAGGATGTATTTGATAATTTTATATTTAAATGTCAATATTATAATGTCAAAATGACGGACAGAAAATTATTCATTCGTTCCTGCTTACTAAAGAATTTAAGCTTGGGTCCAATGTCTTAGAAGTCAGTTGAAACATTTTTTCGGCATTTGTTAAAATAATAAATATTTTAACAAATCTTATTGACAATTGATAAAAAAGATCTACTTAAAAAATGATTATGGAGAAAATTACCAATTCCACAAAATAGAAGGAATCATGACAAAAGAGGTTTATAAGGATACTTTGGAAAAGTTGGTTAGGCCATCTGGGAGACTATAATTTCAAGAGAAATATATATGCATGGCAAAGATCCCAGACATACCAATAAGATATGCAAAGCCTTCATGGAGACTTTAGAACACCAGAATGTACTCCAAGTAATGGAATGTCGTCCTCAATTGCCAGATTTTAAAAATATTGAATCAATGTTGGATGAATTGGACAAAAAAGGTCGGTAACAACAATCATCTTGGGGAGACACTTCAACTCTAAGGAAATTAGTCAGCCGTATACCGAGGATTTGTGTATGTTATTAAAAAATCACAGAGGCTACTTTGATGAATGTTATATATAATATAAAATAAATATTTTTTTTTCTTTGTTCGAACAAATATGAAAAGGGTGGTTATATTTTATAAATAAATTAACTGTAAAACATTTGTCATAAACAAAGTGTTTTATTTATGTTATATTTTAAAATGCGAGTATCATTCTAAAATTTTAATCGGTAGTGCGTATATAATAAAGAATTGCGTAACTTATTAATAATCAAATACATTATGAAAAATAATATTTTTTAGATTAACGAAATGGAAAAAATCCTAAGATTATATTGATTAAAACAAAATATTTTTATTCTAAAAAAACATAATTTTCTCTTTTTTGAATGAAAATTATTATTATTATTTTATGTAAATATTTATTTAATTTTTGCCTAAATACCTTATAATTTCCAATGGATAAATCATAGAGATATGAAGCAATTTTGGAAATAGGAGATATTTTACTTGCGCTAGTGTTATAATTATAATGCAATATAATCACAGGCCCCTCATCTCTTTTGTTTTGCTTGATAATAATAATCAATATTTGTAAATGAAAAATAAAAAGCAAAGGAATACTAGTTTTTCAGTTTGATGATCAAGATTCGGTTCACGCCACTTGCATTTAATAAGCACGTCAGCCGCATATTGTTCCTTAATTGTATCGATCTCTCCAATTTTTAGAAATACAACGCACACGTAGACTTGTCTCTAAAATATAAATAGAATTCTCTGTTAAAAAAATTAAATTTTAATAAAAATATAATTGGTAAAAAGTTTACATGGTTAATTTTGAACAAAAATTTATTATAATTAAAAATTAAATAAAATAAAAGTTAAATATTAAAACAAAAATTAAAAAATTTCAAATGATTCTAAATCTCTAATGTAGATAATTTTTTAACTATTTTATAAAAATTGATTAATTAATTATATTATTATTAATATTATTACTATTACTTTATTTTTATTATATATTATTATTTATATTATATTATGTTAATTTAAAAATATTTAATAAATAATCAGCGATATATAATTATTGCTAAAGTACAGATCAAATTTTAGACTTGCTCTTACGTTTAATTAGTTTAATTTTTTATTTAGATTTTATCAGATTTTATGTCCATGGTAATCTTTCGGGCTTAAACTGATTGAAAATTTTTTTGTACACACTTATTTCAAATTTTATTTTTTTTTAATAAGAAAAATTATTGATTAAAAAAATTTCTATATTAAACATATTGGTTTTTTTACCGTTTTAATTTTAATAAGACATTAACTGATAATTTATTGATGAACTCAAAAAATTTTTTTTTTCATATTTTTAATATTAAAATTTGTTTCTAATATCGAATCTATTTGCATAAAATAATACGCTGATAAAACTAATTTTTTAACCGTTTTATCAAGTGCGACGCCATTATTTAACTTTTTTATTTTTTTCAAGGAACAAACAATCACATTATTTAATGTATTTAAATAAATAATTTGGTTTCGGTATAAGTCAATTTTTAATTAATTAAGCTATTTACAATATAAAGATGGATGTCTCCTAAGTTAACGATTGTGCTCTTTTAAAACAAAGTTTCCGATCGTTTACTGTTATATTATATTTAAAGATGTATTTTACAAACAACTATTAGCAAATTAAAAAATTTTAGGCTCAGTAAGAAAAAGTTTCGAAATATTTATTAATTTTGGTGTTATTAATCATGTATAATGTATTTTATTCCTCTTTACATTTTAAATACGTAATACATATAAAATATTGAAAACAATACTGACGATAACGATAGTTATGATTAATAGTTATTATTAAAACTTTCTTAAGAAATCAGACATTTTTGACCCGATGGATGAAATGATGACCCAATCCAATGAAAATCGTGGAGTACACAGAAAATGATGACATTATTCACGAATCATCTGATTCCAATCCAGGAAGTAGTTAATGAGATTGATGAAGACATAGAAGATGATATAGATCAGGAACAAATACCTTATGACACTTTTAAAGTATCTTTTAAAAAAATTGACGATTATTTGAGGCAACAAACTGAATGAACGAAATCGATTTGAATTTCGAAAAAGAATTGTTTATATATAATCAAAAGAAGCAAGCTTAATTGACTTAATTAATGACAAACGGATTTTAACATATTTTATTCAAAAATAATTTTTATTTGTTTTATTTATTTTTTAATTTTATTCCATTATTTCCAAATTCTCTTATTTGCCACAAATTAGCCAAGTCTAAATAAATGGAAAATAAGAGAACATTTACTGTATAATAAAAAGCAAATTTATTTAAAATTCGACCTTCAGTCAATCAATCAATAATCAGTCTCATCTCTTTCACTAAGTAATACTTACAAATTATTATTTTCATAAACTTTAAAAATTAATAACTTTTTTATAATCAATAAAACATTATGTTAAAATAATAACTTAATATTTTATAAATTTTTTATTTATTATTATTTTATTTTATATTTTATAAAAATATAATTAATTTTTTAACAAAGAAAAAATTATTATAAAATATTATATATATTGGAAATTAGTCAGAGCAGCCCATGTCCATTTGAAAGGTATTTCCGATTAATTTTCAATATTTTATATTTCTATTAATTTTTTTATTTATTTCTACTAATTTATTTATATATTTATCATATATTCTGTTTGCACATCAAATTCTGGGTTTCACAAAATATTGCAGTATCAACATTCAGTGAATATTTTCCTCTGTAAGCATAATAAAAATTCCAGACTCGACAAAACGAACGATTTCTTTTTTGATTTATTCCATAACATAAATATCTTTCTTAATATATTTTTATGAAACAACCTGAAACCATATGACATGACTATTTTGATTGATATTACTTCTCCAACTCTGCTTTATCGAATTGGAAAGCGTTTCTAAGACTAAGTCTATAAATACTTCACTTCATCTGTAAAAGACACTGCCTTTAATTTTAGAACGGGATTCTGTAGGAAATGAAATTTATCCGCATATGGATTTTTCATAATTAATCTAATAAGTACATATTTATCTTTATATTTCCAAGGTAATGCAGATTTATTTTGAATTTCTGGTTTATTTATATTAATGACAAATTAAATTAGAATTACAATAAATAATATTTTTATCTACCACTTAGTTAAGGTTATTTTTATATTTTCGTTATATTTCCAATCAGTGAATATTTTTATTAGCCTGTGTACGGAAATTTCGCTTTATAATTTATGACCTAATTATGATCCATGCCCATTTATAGACACCATTTTATCCTTAGATTTTTTCCAATTTAAGTTTCTTGTTTAAATAAGTAAGTATAAAAAATATATAATATCTAAATCGAAGTTAAAGTACAACTAAAAAAATATATAATTATGAAACACAAAATTCTTCTGTTACGATCTTCTTATAAAACGAGTTCATGGATTTACATATAAAAAGAGATCAATTCTAATCAATTACTTTACTGAACTTCCCATCATTTAGAAAGGTCTTTTCTATGAAACACATAACATGGTTTTCCATCCAATGTCCATTCTAAAAAACCTTTTTGAGTCAGTTGAGTATATTGTTATCGTCCACTGTAGCTCTTTTTGGTTTCAAAATAAAATGTCTGCGAAATGTTGAAGAGTTTTTTACAGAGATCAAAACGAAGTTTCATTAATTTTCCTTTAAATTGGGAGAAACTGTAGAGGATTTCTGCACAAAAAGTCAAAATTGTGCAAATGGCGAGCAATTATGCTCAGTGACAAAACTGTTTCGTCTGATAATCTGCTAGTGCCGGAACAGGACTGCTGCTTTAACAAAATATTTCTTTTTATATCAGTGATAATCCGACGGAACGTTGTTCATCTTCGAGGTCGGTTTCCCTTTGCTTAAAATTTCTGTTCTACTTTTCAAGAAATTTCTACTGTCTACATCACATATTCTGCAGCTGCTTCTGTAAGTTCCTTTTCGAAAGATGAACTTAAAGAATCGGATTTGAAAACTTTTGTTTCTCATTCTACGTCGAAAAATATCAGAATTGAAATGGAACAAAAACAGGAACTGATGAGAAAAGATTTATTTCTTCAAAAGCTTTAAAAATTTACCAATAATGATGGTTTCAAATCCTACTGGTTGCAGTTTTTATGAAGTCAAATTTTCTGCACTTGGAGGTTGGCAACATGCTTTGATAACAATCGAAAATTCATAATTTAAGAAATATATATTGTTTCTTTTATTTTGAATTTTTTGTTTCTTCAAAAAAATCAGCAATTACTTTCCAGCCCATTCGATATTATGCACTAAAATGAACTGAACAATTCTTCTTAAAATTGATGATAAATTATTATTTTTTTCTTAGTTACAGAAACATTTTTAACAGATAAAAATAACCAAGCTTAATTTAGAATAAAGTCTTCATAACCTCACTTTCATAGTGTAAATTTAAACGATTATTGACCTTCCTCGCTTTGATAAGCACAGACAATTTGATATAAGTATGTACATATCTTGTTACTTTTAATTTTCACATCTTATTTGAATAACTTTCTTCCTTTTCTAAATTTGGTAGATCAAACAATTTCATATATTTTTGCAATATTATATATTAACTATCATTTTAAACAATTACTTTTGAACACTAATAATAATAATAATAATAATAATAATAATAAAAAAAATAAAAATTATTATAATAATAATAATTATAATAATAATAAAAATAATAATAATTATTATTATTATTACTAGCATTTTTTATTGTTATATTTAAAATATCTCTTGCTCACTTTTATAAGAAAGTTAGTTCTAACTATTAATGTAATTTATATATTAATTATAATTACTGCTTGATTTATAATGTCATCAATTATTAAGTCATAAATTTTCTAAAGCACTTTCGCTAATCTTAATCTTTTTATGTCCTGCTTTCATATATTTATCCATCCATATAATTCATCTTGTAAATTAATATCTTTGCCAATTGATCTGAAGGTAAACAGAAATATTTATTATAAAATTATTTTTGTTACAATTGATCACTGTTTATTATAACATTTTTGTTTAACTTATCCAATATACTTCAGACTTGCCTCAGTTTATTTTTTTAAAAATATTATTTTTAATCTTTTCTTAAAATATTGCATTTTTATACAAAAAAATTTTCAGACATAAAATAAAAGTTAATTTACGTGATCCAGCCCTTTAAATGATATTATTTTGGTTTTACGTTGGTACCAATGTTGTTGAATGCACGAACGTATTTAGAATTATTTGTTACTTAATTACTTATTATATTAGATGAAACATTTAATAAATAAAGCATGTTAATATTGGAATATCGTTTTTTTTGTCTCGATTTTGTATACCGGACATTCTCTGTTAAAGTTGTTTTCAATAGATTTAAACCAAAACTGTATCACTCACCATTGTTTATTTTCCGTGCTTATTTCATGAGCCACAATTTTTAAAAATAATATATTTAAACAAAAGTAACAATACTTTTCAAAAATCTTAATCTTTGATAATTGTAAGTAAATAGGTTTTATTCATTAACATCAATATTTTAAAGCGTTTTTGTATTTTTAAGTTTTGAACGGCTTGATATTATTTTTTTTAGATATCAAAGTCTTCAATTATCCATTACAGAAAAGGATTAAGATAGGAGATCATATTTTTTAAACATTTGCAATCCTAAAATGAAAATGATGTCAAAATTGGAATTGTCATATTTTAAATAAAAATAAAATTTGTAAATTAAAACAAGACAATATTCGAAAAAGTGAAACCATGTGGACACTAAAAATCAGATTGATGATTGGAAACAAATTTTTATATATTTATTACATTGTTTATGCTATATATTCTTTCCCGTTATGTATGTGATTTTCATCATAAAACAAAGTATTATTTATGGAGCTTTTTGTATAGATTAATTTTAAACAATAGTTGTTTTGATGAAATTTGTTCGCTTAAAGAATGAATAAATTATATAAATCAACATTGTTACCCACTTCTGATAGTTTAATGAATGGAAATTTAAAATTGTTTGCTTTAATTAAAACAAAAATATATTGTAATGAATGAAAAGAAGAAAATCAATTCAAATATACCGAAAAAAAATATAAGACTTCTCCAACGTAATATTCAAACAAACGACAATTCATTATTTTTACTTTATTAATAAAATAAATTTCAAATAAATAAATAATATAATAATAAATAAATAACATATTTAAACAAATTTCGTGTACTTTCTATCGTCAAATGAATTTTATTTTAAAATTACTCTTCTCAAATTATGAAAGCCTTACTATAATCAATATATTTATTGAGGGCTTATTGCAGAAGAAATCTTATTTCCTAATCAAATTCTACTCCGGCTTTATCTGTGCTTTATGTAGTTTCTTTTATATTCT
The DNA here is from genome assembly GCA_037834085.1 of Bipalium vagum. Lineage (NCBI taxonomy): Eukaryota > Metazoa > Platyhelminthes > Tricladida > Geoplanidae > Bipalium > Bipalium vagum. The sequence continues at coordinate 13,315 of JBBMKC010204955.1, forward strand.
TTTATATTGTTTTATGTTTTCTATTCATTCCAGCAATGTATCACGGAAAACTATGTAGCTCAGAAATTTTGTCTGATAAATGATAATGATCAAAATAATTTTATATTTTTTAATCCGCTTTTCAAAATCCTCAATAAAAGCGAAATAATTCAATATATTTCTCATATATGTTTTTTGGTTTCTAATTCAATATATCTTATTAAAATAAAAAGGAAAGTGAAAATTTTAAGAAAACTGTTAGCTGACGACTGGCATTGAGAAGAAACGATTCTTTCTTTTAAATTTTAATTAATTTTTTTTTAAATTTAAAAATTTTACAATTTTAGAAT
>JBBMKC010204966.1:0-13641 GCA_037834085.1 Bipalium vagum
ACCAGACATCGCACCATGTGATTACCACCTTTTCCGCTCAATGCAGCAAGGACTTTCTGAACAGCGCTTCCTTAATGGTGAAGATGTTAAGCAGTGGCTTCACTGGTGGAAAAATTTCAAAAAAGAAGAATTTTTTTTTTCGTGGAATACATATGTTGCCTGAAAAATGGGAAAATGTTGTAAAAAATACTGGACAATATTTTTCTTGAAATCTCATGTAAAAATAAATGTATATTGAGTTTTTATTTAACTTTTTTATTTTCTTTAAAAACCAGCGAGAATATGCAAATACTCAATAATATTAAAAAATAACTTTTAAATATAAATAATGTATTATATAAATATTAACGCTTTTATTCCTTGAAGAATTAATGTCAAAAAGTACATTAATTTAATAAATGTCAATATTCACCCACATTTAAATGATTGACAATATAACAAATCACCTTTAATTGATTTTTTCTATATTGTGTACATATATATATATAATTTGTATATAACAAATTGAGATCATTATAAACAACCCATCAATATCTTTTTATACATTTTATCTGTTTTAGTGAAAAATTTAAGAATTCAAGAAAAACATTAATAATTTTTTGTTGCTATTTTAATAATGACTGGTTTATCATTAAGTAAAACAAAAGGCTTCCAATATGTTGACTGCACAATTGAACCGCTTTTGCTTGCGACATAATTATATTTACGATTCTTACAACGGTTTCGGATGGGTGAAGAATCTAACTGATTTATTATCGTTAAATAATCCAGTAATTACGGGATATGTACTGCCAGATTCGGATACTGCCATGCATTTACATTGGAAAAATTGCGCCGTGGATTTATGGTGATTCTTTTGCTTTGTTATTCTTAGACTGTTTTCGTTATCGTTTTACGATTTCTATTTAATGTCAGTCCACTTGTATTTAATTCGATTAGAACGATATCATTGGTATCACAATATCGGTACCCGAGACCAATTACGAGTGACCAATTCGTAGTGACTCTAAGTTAAAAATTGTTTTTTATTCACCATAAAAATCGAACTTTTCTTTTAGCAATTATAACATTTCTGTCTCTGCAAAATTCATTGAACAAAAAAGATTCAATAACCCGAGGTTAGATTCAATAACTAAAAACAGCAAACCCCATCTACGTTCTAAAAACGTAGATTAATGAAGTTTGATAAGATATTATGATATTAATGATAAAATACACAATACATGAAATAATTCCAATCAATGTTTAAGAATAAAACTATTGCATTTTTTGGTTTAAAATGTAGAATGAAGTTATTTTTGAATCCAATATTAAGTTTAACAAAAATTTATACTTTTTATAGGCTATATAGGATTTTTGTTTAAATAAATTAATATTTAACATTATTCCAGCTAAACATTTGAAAATTAAATATGGATCGTTATAATATGCAACAGCGGGCAGAAATTGTCGAAATATTTTACCAAGGCCGGTAGTTTAATTTCAGTAATCGTTAAAAAATTAAATGCAAAATTTTGGATAAACAAATGTCCATCAAAACCAACAACTTACAGTCTGGTTAATCGACACATGACAGAAACATTTCTTAAGCCTTATCTGAATGATTTTAATGTGGAGAATATTTGCTTTCAGCAAGATGGTGCCACATTCCATACAAATAGGAAAACAATTGCATTATTACACGAAACTTTTCCATCTGACGTGATCTCATGTTTCGGTGATGTTGATTGGCCTCCCAGATCTTCAGTTTTGACGGCTCCAGACTATTTCTTATGGGGATATCTAAAAGATAAAGTTTATCTTAATCAATCAAAACCTATTACACAACTCAAAGACAACATTTCGGAGCAAATCGCTATGATCTCAATTGACTTATGCCATAAAGTTATGCAAAATTCCATAAAATAGCTCAAACTTGTAAAGCTTCCAGAGGCGGTCATTTTAATGACATGATATTTAAAATATAAATTTTTGTAATATCTGTGTTTAAATAAAGGTATAATTAAAATTACTTGGGTTTTTAATTTTTATGTACGGAGAAATAGCGACTTAAAGTAGTAAAGCTTCTTTTGGAAGACCCTGTATTTATATATACTTTTTAATTTTCTTTTACGTTTGCATTCAAGTGGTATTTTAATGATCTTAGTAATATTGTAGATAATATAATTAATTTATGTTTATATTATTAATGATTAATAAAATCTCCAATGCTGTACACTATTTATCAAAATAATTAAAATTAATTTTTTAAAGTTGTACATATTATAATATCTTGCCTATATTGTGTGTAATAGTGTTCCAAAAGTAAACGAACTGCAAACTTAAATAAAATCTAGATATCGAAAATGACTAATGTAATTTCTTCTTTTATGTAATCCTGGCTACTATCCATTTCCTTCTGCGGATAGTAGTCTTGGGAATTACGTTTGTTACGTGATCTTATTGATTTTTAAAACCATTTCCTGGACGTTTGATTCGATGCCAATCGAATGACCAGATCCCAGAATCTGAAACTACCTGGTTTTTTCTATGGAGAGTTCTAAAGAACGCAGTTTATGCTAATAATCCTAGGAAAATTGATCAACTAAAAAATATATTCAGCATGAATGGAGCCAAATTTCAGAGGAAAGTATGTTTCAATGTTGTCAAAAAATGTCGTGATTGTATTGAAGTTCAAGCAGGACAGTTTGAACATATGTAAATACGAAATTTACCTATTAAATTTGTGGTTTTTTATAAAAAATTTTAATTTAAGTTTGCGGTTCGGTTACTTTTATACATATTGTATAAACTGATCCACCAAAATCAATTGACAAAAACTCGTTAAAATATTAAATTCTATTTTAGCTTTTCCCACTTCCCTATGTCAATCATTGCGATTTTGAATAAAATCGAACTGGAGATCATTTCTAATATCACAGAATCGTACCTTTTAAATGTCGAAATTGCCCTTAGTGGGTCTCAGATTTATGTAAGGTCCAATGACAATTTGGCTCTCACATTTTACTTTATTTGGAACAATGATAATTGGTTTCCAATATCTTTGGCTGATCATGGTTTTTCTTATATAGCAGATCTGGGAAATCTTGATTTGAAGTTTACGAAAATTGGATCCACAAATTCAGTAAGTTCAAGTGTTTTTGCTCTTCTGGGACTATTTAATTAAATTAAAAAAATATAATAATAAAATTGTTATTAAAAGTTTGGAAAAAATTCATTTTTGCTCTTCATTTTTCTAGTCAGATAAAGAAACTACGTGTAATGTGGTCATCACTAACAGTGAAATGAGTGTTCATTTGTGTGCAGATTCTCTGAGCTTAATTATTAGTTGCATATCCCAGTTGTATTCCCTTAATGCAGAATCAACCACAGAAGAGAACAATGTGCCTAATGTTGGTTCTTTTGCGTCTTTCAGACAAGGTTCGGATACGAATATCAATCAGTTTCAATCTCAGGTTTTGCTCAATGAATCTGATAAAACTCGTTTCAATCATATGATCACCGATGCCATGAAAGACAACGGAATGTCAATGAAAACTAAAAATGTGAGTTAACACTTTGATAGTTCATTGGTGAAAAATCAATTAGATCAATAACCATTTTCAATAACTTCTTTTATGTTTTATAAATATAATATGGCTTATAAATATATTCTCCAGTCTTACCCTATATCTCTCTCTTTGCAAATAATTTGCGGAAAAAATATAAAATCTCTTGGTTTAAACCAAATCTTTAATATGAAAATATGGTGAATTAATTGAATATTAAAATGTGTTGCTAATATTTATTTTATTCTTATTTGTTTTATTTAATTTTCCAACTCTTATTTTTATTAATATTGCAGTTTTTCATAATTTTTATACTTTAAATTTTTAAAATAATTTCCTTCTGCTCAACAAGAAATCACAAGCTTTGAAATAATCTTTTTCTCATTTACAGAGTTTTTTCCTAGTATTCTAATTGATTACCATGTTTCCCCTGAAGTATCAACCTAAATTTACTTATTTCAAATTATTTGTATTCCGATAAATATCCCTTAGCTATTTTATCGTTTGAACAAGCCAACTTTCACATAAGAATTAAAGAGAACGGCCCTTCCGTTCATTGATACTTATAAGTCTTCTCATTTTAATTTTAATATCAGAAATATTTATTCTGAAAGTTTCGATTTTTGTCTACTCTTAAGGAAAGATGTTAATTATGGAAACCAAGACATTTTATGGTGGTCGAAATTTGATATATAAACAACGATGAACATGAATTTTAAATTATGTTCAATAAGCATTTGAGCACCACGTGAATTGGGCGAAAAGAGCAAGATATCCTAAAAGTGAAACAATTAAAAATATGTAAGTGTAACATTTTGTAAAATAAAATTCTTGGCAATAAATAAGGTTACTTTCGGCCTTCTCTAATATAATTTTATTTAATATTTAATTTCAGTATTTTTTTAATGAAATTATTAAAAAAAATTCGTTTTATGAAAATTATTCAATTTTTATAGCACAAGAAGGACGAGTTCGAGGACGGTTTTCTGCTGGTGAATGACGAGTTTCCTAATTTTGATGATCGCATCGTGTCTCTGGAAGCCACTCATAATCAAAAATTAAGTGTTGTGCAAGACCATTACAAATGTCCGTCTACGGATGACAAGTACTCGAAAACGAAAAAGAATGTATACAGAGATCCTGATGGTTACCCGATTTCTCATAAATCAATGGTAGTTCACGATTTTTCAATATCGATCAATTTCTATGCTGGATCAGATCTCGATGCAAAGTGCAAAATCAAACGAACCAAATCAAAAAACAGTATATTACTTTTAAGATTCCTTTTGGTTTATGTTAATTTACAAAAAATTATTGATTTTAATAATTTTTAATATTGATTTTTTGAAGGAGTTGACTAAATATTTAAAACTATCCAAAGTCCGTATTTTAAGGTCCCTTACATAAACTTTTCATATTGAGTTTAATAAAATAAAATAATTTTAGAATAATAAAAAGTCACGTGGCATATGTTAAAATAAATATTTAACAAGTTTTCGACTTTGAATTTTTCTCTTAAACTTTAGTGAAAAATATTTCACATGATTAAAAGTTTTAGTTTATTTATTAGGAAAAGCTCATTTTATAATTTAATACATAATTTATAAAAAAAATTAATAAAGTGCAAAATTTCCTTCCAATTTTTGAATGCTGCTAACGACTATCATTTGTTGAATTTGTACTCATATTAATTAAATGAATATTAATTGAAAAAATAGTTAAATTAATTGGTGTTATGAATAGGAACTGGGTAAACCTGTGCAATTATCTGATTGGACAAAAAATTAATTAAAAGATTATTTTCTCATCTAATTTAGCGATTAAAGTCAGAATTTTCAATAGTGCAGTGCAAAATTTTTTTGACTTTCTAAAAAACATAAAATTCCGTTTGTCACTAAATAAATTTTTTATCAATTTACCAGTCTTGATTATGATTCTCAAGCGGATATTATTGTTTTAATTATGTCACTGAATGTTTTGCTATTTGTTCAATATTGAAAATTTACAGTTTATTGAAAAAATCAAAATTTAATAATTTTAGAAATTTTGTTATAACTGAAATTACTGGTCTTTATGTTATTATTATTTTTATATTTCTATTGATTATTATTAATAATTTAAAAATACACTTTGAAATAAAAATTTCTAAATAAATAATATATGTTCAATATTTTGTGTATCAACTTTTACATGACTCAAACTCTTAGGTGGTGCAAAAATAACAACAATCAGTAAATCAATAATTTTTATTTATATAACAATAGCACTCATATAGGTTGAATGATAACGATAGCAAAAATTTCAGAATCGATAAAGGAATTACAAGAAATAATAACTGTTAAGTCGTCAATGTAAAAATAATGGTCAATAAAATTAAACAATAATTAAAATTTAAAAAGAAACAAAAAAATCTTACGAGTTGTCTACGTTTAAAATTCCCGGATTATCAGCTGAGACTTTACAGTTCCTCAGAGATCTCGCTTTGATGGGGAACCTAAACATAATCCTGAACAAGATGCAAGTATAATTACTTGTAAATTAATCTTCATGCAATAAAATCTTTTCGAACAGAAATAAATTCTTTCTCAACAAATAACAATTTGCAAATGTCTTTCTAGAATGCTTTGGAGGTTAAATTGTGAGGAAATGCTTCTCCTTATATACTGATTCTAAACTAATCAGTTTGGAGACGAGTACTCTTCAAATTTCCAATTTTACTCCTTGGTGATCATTTTTGGGAACGGGTTGCTTTGTTTTCCCCACATTTCTCCCCAAATCTTCCTCTAATTACCCTTTAAAACTCCTCCGTAATATTTGAAGTATTTTTACTAGATTTTAAGTAGGCTAAAAATAATTTTAGCGACTTTTTCAAGGACTAAAGAGGTTATTTAAAACCTCTTACCTAATTAATTAATTAACAATTAATTAATTTTTTTAAAGGAGTATTTTATGGGGCATCGAATTTCTTTCAGGAATTTTCAGAATCAGTATATGAGGAAACTCAACAAATACTAAAAATTGTATTGCATAAACACTTTTTAATTATTTATTATTTTATTTTTATCAAATTCACATATTTTTATTGAATGTATATTTCATTTTTAATGTTATAAATCGTGAAAAGCAAATGAACCTCTCTTTTTTTTACTGTATAAAGAAGGAAAGAGTTTACAATAATAATTGTGATGCCTAACGAAGCTTGGTATTTTCATTTGATATAGGAAGATAAAGATAGGTTTTCTTATTTTTTACAAACTTCTCCAAAAAAAACATATCTACACATCTTTCAAAATTCAAATAAATATATATTTTCGCTTGAAAGATAAATCTTAAGAAGTAAATTTTGAATTAAGAAATTAGATCAAAGATGGCTCCTCCTGTGAAATTCCAGAGATTTAATTCTGACCTGAGAAATCAAGTCAATATTCAAACTTGGGATTTTGATGCGTATTTCGGCGATAAAGAAAGCAAAAATCCAATGATCCAAGGTGGTTCTAACCGTAAATTGGACGAGGTTTAGTTTATTTCCATTTTCAAAATAAACTAAATCGAAATCATCAAAAATTTAGTATTATCAATTGAGGTTTAAGAAAATCAATTTTCGATACGCTCTTTTTTCGGCTGTAGACTGGCGCAACACAATCTATCAACAGATATCGAGGAGGCTGGTTTTCACAATTAATGATGTTGAATTAGTATCGTACAATGTCAATTCAAAAATCAATATGGTGCTTTTTTGTGATTCGAATGCCAAGTTTTGGTATGACCCGAAATCTCCGATGGTAAGTGAGCTTTGTTAGTGGTATATAAAAATAAAGAATCTTCTTTTCCTCTAAAAAAAATTTTAGAGCACAATTTTGTTGTTTATTTCTTTTATTAGATATGGCAGTTAATTCTGCGGAATTTTTTTAAAAGCAAAATGCATTTATTTTAAAGACAGCACATAATTATATTATACATATTTCCCATCGTTAGCTATAACATTGGTCCAAATCTCAGGTAACTTATGAATGCCATAGTAAAGAAATATCACTATTTAGACAAAATCCAATCATTGAGCCAAAATATGATTTCATCATATTTGCGAAAGCGGCTTTTCGACAGTCCATGTGCCATCGATGTGAATAAATGGCAATCATACGGTGCCATGTCTGGGGAATATGGCGGATGAGGTAAGACTTCCAATTCAAGTTCTTTACATGTATCCTTGACTGAAATTGTTATATGAGGTCGAGCATTGTCATGTAACAGAATAACTTTCCCAAGTCTCTTATCACATTCTGGTCGTTTCTTCTTCAATGACATGTTCATTTGAATCAATTGTTGTTTATAACGTTGGTTTGTGGTATAAGAAAATTTGCATATGAAAACTTATGAAACTTATAACCAAAAATGGATAAAAAAAATCATCATATTAATTCAAAATCAGAATAATCAGTCCAAAATTTATGTCAAATTCCAGGAAAAATCATGCAACCGTTTGAAAGCCTAATTGCCATCATTTATTATCATTTAAAAGCAACACCAACACCGGATTCGAACGCAAGTTGATTTTTGAAGAATCTGGTGAGAATGCTGTCAACCTCTCCACATGCTTGATTTTAACGATTTACATCGGAAGGCAATTTTCTTAAAGAAGATATTTATGATATCTTGAACATAACCCCATTCTGACGACTCGAGAGCTTGCTCAGCAGTTTAATTGTGCACCTAGATTCATTGATCGCTATTTCCATAAACTTTGCATATTCAGCAAAATTGGAAAATGAGTTCCGCATAATTTGATTGAATCCAAGAAATCTACTCATATTAAAATCTAAAAATCTTTCCTGTCAAGGAAACACCGTTTTGATTCGCTTAATTCTCTTATGACCATGGATATATATAGAGATTTGAGTCAATGTTTCCGACCTTTTGGAAGGAAGGGTATCATGAGTCTACCCGAAGAATGGAAAAGATGGATATTACCTTTTGGATTAAATTTATTTGTTTGTTTAGTTTAATCACAATAAAGTCTACGAACGTACTACCCAAATTATTGATTTTTTTAAAAATATCAGCCTGTTATATAATTATTTTATTATAATCCGTCAAATGTACATTTGACTTAAAAAGTGGCAATAAATAAAATGTATACAAACAAATTGATCAGTCTAAATATTTGCACGGGGTGATAAAATTCGAACATCAAAAACTTTTTTTTTGTTGGAACACCTCAATCAACTTCTTAATTAATAGTTCCAGAGCACATTTATTGAAAGGACATTAAGTTTATTTTTATACATTTATCGGAAAAACTTTGATAATTTTAAAATGTTTTGATTCTTTAACACGAATTTAAACCAAACAATCTTGTCACTGGAAAATTTCTCAAAAATTTGTTAATTCTTTCAAATAATTAATAATCACTCAAATGCGAATTTAACTTTTAAATGTACATATAACATTGATCGAGTCTCCAGAAGATTTCAATTGAAATATATTGACGAGCTTTATTTCCAGATAAATTTTAGAACGGTGTTTTTTCAATCAAACCCGGACCAAGATGTAGTAAAGGAGGAGTGTGACATCAAATTATCCATCCAGCCTATTCTTCTCAATTTTGATCAAGTACTTCAATCCGATAAGATACCAGTCGATGGTGTTTTGTAATTGAATTTTTTTTCAGGACTTTGTAATTTTCATTGAAAAATTTTACCAAGATTCCATAGCCAAAGACTTGCACCATATCAATAATTTGGAATTTAAACATCACCACAGTTCAAACAGCTCTGTTCGTTCGGAATCGCCTCATCAGGACAGTATATTGATTCCTCCAAGCAAAAATATCAATAAAGAATTGATTTTGGGACGCGGCGGTGGAATGGATTCCATTACGGGTTCTAGTCCGTTGTCTAGAGCCAGCACAATGAGACTGCCAGCTTTTGATGAGATGAGAGTAAAAAAGGAGGAAGAGGATGTTGAAAATAATCAGGTCGTCACAGTAGGAACTTCAAAATCATTATCCTCAATTTTTATTCGGTAGGATTTTTTCAAATATTGCTTGATATTTAATATTATTCAATTTTTTAGGCGCTTTTCCCTCTATCCAGATTTATATTTCAAATTGGATTACACGGGTACCAGGCTGGATTTTACTCAGGTTAGTTTTAGAACTTAATAATATAATAATTATAATAATAAACTAAATAATATTATATATAATAATAATATAATAATATAAATAAATAATATATAATAAATAATAATATAATATTATAAAGTTACATTCTTTATTGATTTTTTTGTGGTATCATTAAAAATTATGACATGTTTAAATCATTTCCGTTTTATTTTAAATGAAAAAAAAGTTTTCGTTTGGAAGACACAATTGTGGATACTGCCACCACCTAGTAAGAACGTCCCTACAAGAATGCATGGCAAAAAACCAAAATCCAAAACAAAAGCACCACATCAAAAATCTAAGTTGAAAGAAGTAATTGGTAATCTTTCCATGGACTAAGCGTTTACAACCATTTAGTGATGTGCATGATATTTTTTATTGTTATATTTAAGTATTTAGTGATAATTTTATTTAAGAATAAAATTTATCAGTGAGTGAGTATTTATTCTTACTTGTTATGTGATGTGTGTTTTATTTCCAAAATCCTAATCATTCTTTTATAAATTATGTAATAAATAATAATAATAATAAGTGATAATAGTTAATTAAAAATATTGATTAATTTCTTTATTACAAAATACTAATAACACTAACACGTTAAAATGAATAAATAAAAAGCTTATAAAATAATAAATAATAATAAGTTCTTGTTATTTTTTTTAATTTAAATTAATTTTAGGGTGCAATCAAAGGATTGCTTTACATACTTATTCAGCTGAACAATGTTGTTTTTATAATCAAAACCAAACAATATGTCGAAGGAATTACTGGGTTTGATATGCTACTGCAAATTCTGTCCAAGGAAATCTATGATGAATTTTTTTCTCAATTAAACAAAGTTTTGTCTAAAGTTGGCCCAATTTCAGAAATATCAGAAATGTGTTAGTGGACAATATTTTTCTTTATTAATTGATTTTTAAATTAATAATAATAATAATATTTTTATTTTTATGTGATCACATAATTCCGTGATGTTTAAAAATTATTTTTATATTTTATTTACACATTTTATACGTGCTATTAAAAAGTCTAACATTAATATTTGATCGTTTTTATGAAAGATGAGCAACTATTTTTGGAATCTGTGTCTGGTTGTTTGCTGTTTCTATGGTTTGGTAATATCAATGGATAACAACTGTGCAATGAAACAATCAATTATTCTAAAATTAACTGACATTAGCTCTGTGTCCTGTGAGCTCTCAAAGTTAAGCAAACTGTTTTTTAAAGCAATGTCATTTTCATTTTTGTTGAGATTCGACAATGTTTTGTACAAAAAATATCGAGGTTTTTTTAAAATAAAATTTGAAGAAATAATCAATTAATAATTCTCAAAAAAATTAATCTTAAGTATAATGGTGATCAGGAAATGGATTCAACTGCTTATAGTTCTATTTGAAGACACTGAATATATTTTATCAGTTAACAAGCAGTAAACTTTCTAAAAGTAAAAACAGTAAAAATTATCTTCTATTTTCTGAAATGAAATCAATTTCTTAGAGATAACCTGCACAGAATAAGAATACTAAAAATCCTCCTTTGAATTGCAGTTGTAAATGTCACAATATTATAACCATTTGGTTTTAAATTTCCGCACAGCGCCAATTTAAAATAATTCATAGAGTTTTTCATTAAAAGATTACTTTTATTGTTTTTATCTTTAAAAATTATTTTCCAGCAAAACAAGTGTTTTCCTGTCTCATGTGACGCAAAATATTGATTAATCAGTAAAAAAAATTACAAAGAAACCATTGAAATAAATCCCAATACTATTGGAACACCCTTACTTTTTGTTCGATTTTCATCTGTTTTCTGCTTAAAATTTTAAAAAAATATATTTTTCCCTATATTGATTTTGCCATATTAGTGTCTGGTCTGTATGACTTGTTCAATCTACCTTATCAGTACTATCATAACGAGCGAGGAATAATTGAAGGTATCAAGCTTGGAACAAGATCTATCACCACCACATCGCTTTGGGCAACTCTTACTCTGTTATCTAAAGGTCTGAAGGTTTTTCAAAAAATGGCCGAGGTGATTTTATTTTTTTGTAATTACTATTTATATTTATCTGAAACTATATAAAAATTAATAATTATTAATTTAATTATAATTCATATATTAAGCACCTATAAATTGGTATTTGGATCAAGTCGAAGATTTGATAAATATAAACCTTGTGTTATTTGAACTTTTTTATGACTTATAAACATGAAAAGATCCCTGAGTGGACTTTAATTGGATCTCAATGAAAATAGTCGTCATGTTCTCAAAAATATTTATTTTTTTCACTTGATTTGGAAATATAATCTTTTTTATTAAAATCTATCAACGTGAAATCGATTTTTCTCTTCTTGAAATTCTAGGGTATTTCAATAAACAGATTATAGTTTTTCTTTAATAAAATATATTTAAATATAAGGAGGATATCAATAATTTTCTTTAATTAATTTTCCATTTACGTCAATTGCATGTGATTTACTTTGTCGTGCCGATGCTCCGAACTCAGGCTCTTTACATGACACTGATAAATTTACATTTGAGGTCATAAATGATTCGGAGACTTCTGGTGCACAAGACTTTCATGGTAGCCGAAAGACGATACTCTCTGATTCAAATCGTACAGTGTCGTTCAAAATTATAACCATGTGTTATTTTTATTAATTTCATAAAGATATATTAAATATTGGGTAGTCTAAAAAGTTTCCGTCGATTTTGGTAAAATAAAAAAGTTAGAAAAATAAAGAAGAATTGAAAATTTTATTAAATTACATAATTACCATTTTGATCGACAATGTCTTGCCATTTTTTGGTAAAAAAGTGAGATAAGTGTTTTTCGCAATCCTCTTTTGAATTTAATTTTAGTTCTGCAATGAGCGAAAATGATGATAGTCTAACGGTGATATATCAGGACTATATGGAGGATGCAACAAAATTTCTCAATATAGATCCCTCAATTTTTACTGCGTGATGAAAGATATGTGGTCTGGCATTGTCATGGTGAAACACAGCGCCTTTTCTATTGATTAATTCGGGACGCTTTCTTGCAATTTCCTGATGTACTCTTGTCAACTGTTGACAGTAGATAACTGACTTTATTTTTTGTCCTGGTTGGAGTACTTCATAATGGACTATTCCCTTGTAATCCCACCAGATACAGAGCATTAACTTCCTTGATGTCATTTTTGGTTTCGCCACAGTTTGTGAGGTCATACCACATTTTGTCCAAGATCTTTTTGGTATGTTATTATCGTACTTGATCCATTTTTCGTCACATGTAATAAGACGTTTCAAAAATGGACCGACCATTTACCTGTGCAGCATTTTTACCTATCAAATAAAATTTCATTATGTATCGCATTTCTTCTTTATTTATATCCATTTCTAAAGATGAATTAAATTTTATTAATTAATCAAAATGCCTAGTTTTTAGAGTTATTTGAATGCTAGAATTATAATAAATTATAAAAGGATATATTAAAACAAAATCAATTTCAATCATACTACATAAAGAACATTTTCACCGTCTATTAACAAAATCGGCGGAAAGCTTTTAGACTACCCAATATATAAAATATTTCTATCTAATGTTAAATTAAACTATAAATACAAATGCACTAAGTAGCTCTTAATAAATAAAGGATAGGTATATTTTGTAAACTAATATTTCGTTATGAAATTAATGGTGCAATACTGTAACCTCACTTCAAAATAATAATTTGTAGTGAGGTAATAATTTTGTACCAATCATTTTTAACGAAAATTATGCTTAATTATAAAAGTTTCTGAAATGTTGGAAAACCGACTTAATCGATTTTAATAAAATAATATGAAAATATTTTTTTATTATTTGTTAATATTAGGTTGTCTAATAAATTCGTGCCGTTTTTAAAATGCAAAATTTTTATTTATAACATATGTACATTACATAAA
>JBBMKC010204977.1:0-13641 GCA_037834085.1 Bipalium vagum
AAAATAATAAATTAATAAATTTTACTGTTATTTCTAAAAATTCTTGAAAACTTTTACTTATACCAAAATAAAATCACAAAATAAAATTAAAGAATATATTTAGTACTTTGTTGTAAAATGTTACAACAAGTGAATCAAAATATTAAATTTTAACTTGACGAAACAAAAGAGCATATAATATTTGAAATGGTTTCTGGTTCTCCTATAACTGACTGCTTGAAAGAATGTCTGTTGAATCTGACTTTTGAAATGTTGAATCTCGCACTTGAAATCGAATGAATACTTTTTCTTTTGACTGTCTATTTGGTACGATTGCAGATTTAAATGATCTGAGTTATCCTGAATGATTTTTTGAAATATCGGAGAGTTAGCCTGGTATTCCTCTTTTTACACTTTTTCTTTCTTTTTCCTTTTTTTTGAGACGGGTTTCTTTTTTATGAATGTTGAATGATAATTACAGCTATTACTGTTGATTAGATTTATCCTGCTTGTTGGATATAGAAGTAATTTAATTGACAGCTCTTGTCAGTTTGATCGTTGATATGAATAAATTGCTTCCTTCTGCGATAATCGTTTGTTGTCTATGAACTTTTATGAAACGTATTCTGAATTATTTGCATTATCCTTATACGATATTTATCGTCTCTTTTTGCGCTATTTTCTTTTGCGTTATAGCTTTGCGTGATTAATGTTGTCCTTTTGCCTATAATTTCTTTTCCTTATATATATTTCTTAACTCCTTCTTTTTTAAATTTAGTAACTTTTGCTTCCTACTTATAGATTACTTTTCTGTTTTTGTTTCCAACTTTATATTATTATTTTATTTCTTTCTATTTTTACTATTTTTCCCATTTTTTGCCCTAAAAATTTCTTTTAATTCTCTATTAATAGTAACTTAATGTTACTAAAATATAATTTTTTTACTAAAATATAATTTCCAAATAAATAAATAAATAATAGACAATAATTAATAAATATAAAATATAATTATTAATAATACTATTTATCCTATTTATTGATATTATTATTGATATAATTTTCATTTACTTTTACTTATTATATTTATTTCTATTTAATTATTACTTTATTTTTTAATATTTTATCAATCAAATTCGATTTTACATTTAATACATATATTATTATAAAACAACATGACATGTAACAATAAAAACAATAAACACAAAAGGATGAACACTGTTATAAGTTTATAAGTTTCGAATTAATTTAAACAGATATTTATCGATTAAATAGTCTTGAACTTCTGAGTTTCTTATTTGTGTTGCGAGACAACCTTTATAATTTCGGAGTTAGATAAAATTATTGACTTGATTAAAAAATCAAAAATATAACATCGAAAAATTTTTTAAAAATGAAAGAAAAGTTGAAAAATTTTTATATAGATGATAATAAAATTCATTAAAAAATTGTCCCAATAATTATACATTTTTTGGGTAACTTATATTTATTAAAGAGAATATTTTATGTCTTTTTCGATTTTGAGGTCCACGGTTAATTTCAGTTAAAAAAAAGTAAATAATCAATTCATTAAAATAATAAACATTCATAATTGATTATTTTTTACTTACTGTTATTAGATTAATTAATTTATTTAGTTTTTTCTAAAATTAATATTTTATGAATATTGACGAAGAAATCCGAAGTGACAGTTATCCATATGTTTTTGATTGAGAAATAAGCATTAAAGTAGTCTTAATAACAAAGATAAGAAAACAAAAACTCAAAGAAAATGAAGGTCGTCTTAACATTTCAAATAAGTTAATTGTCATGTTCTTATTCTCTAATAGCTTAAACTTTTATATATAGTATAAATATTTTTTCAATTTTGGGTGAGGCATTGATATTAATAAAGATCTACATATTTTCGAAATGAACTGGAATAAAGTAAGTTAATATTATTTTTATAATAAATTTATTAAACTATTTTTTTATTAAATTCAAAAGTCAAAATCTTCTAAGAAATTTTATATCAAATTTTACATTAAAATTTTCTGACTACAATTGTTAATAATTTTTATTTTAAAGTAATTGTTTAAATGCATCATTAAATTATTTCATTACATAAAATCATATTTACCAACGTAGTGCAATTTTAAATGTTTTTATATTTCTATATTTTGAAAATTTACATTATTATTATTTTTACCTTTAGAAATGTTTCACGTGAAACTTTTTTCTCGAACAAAAAATCACTTTTTTAGGATAAGTATCAGTTCATTTAAGGTTAATAATTTAATTAGAAGTTTTATCACTTTTTGTTCTTGTGAAGTTTGCAGATTTACAAATCGATAAAGGAAAACAATTGAAAAAAAAACCAGAAAATTGTGATGATATTAAATTTGGTAGTGTGTTTACAGATCACATGCTGCGTATAGACTGGGATAGTGACAGTGGGTGGACTAAACCTAAAATTAAGCCAATAGAAAATTTCAGTCTCCATCCAGGATCGATCGTTTTTCATTATGCAGCAGAAGTATAAGAAGTATTTTAACTATTTGATTTCAATATTGTTTTTAGATATTTGAGGGTTTGAAGGCTTTTAATGGTGTAGATAATGTTGTGAGAATGTTTAGACCAGATAAAAATGTTCACCGCATGGCACTGTCTGCTAGAAGATCAATGCTTCCGGTAATTCTATTGGGTCACTTTTAAGCAATCAATTTTATATAAGTGACATAATAATGTATAAAGAAAGTATAAGTATATTTATAAAATAATTGATATTTGGTTTTTATTAAATTAAAATTAATGGTTAGAAACAAGCAACTTTCTTAACACATTTAAAAATCATAACTAAACGAACTGGAAATATTTTTTGGAAATATTTAAAACTTGTAGGATGAGACCATGGTTGTGTATATTAGAGAATGATTTTAAAACCCGGTAGTTCTTGCTATATGTTTCTCGAAGTATGGACTGGTATAATGTAGGAAATCTCTTCTCTAATTCACCAAGATGATTTACCATGTTTCAAGATCATCAACTGTTTGATGTGCCAGATACAATTGATCGCTCGCTCGTGTAGAAGAATTTCCAGTGGACCAGACCTTATAGGTTCCATAATTCATTAAATTCAGTCATTCATCATCACAATCAGTATATTAAATTTTCGTTTGAAAAAATATGCCTGTTATAAAAAAGTTTGAAAATTCTGGTGCTAAAATAAAATGCTTCAGAAAATTGGTATTCAATAGTAAAAGAAATATATGAAGTTAAATAATAAAATAATTTAAAGTAATTTAATTATTGTCAGTCAAGTAATTCATATTTAGTATTGAAATTAAGTCCAGCAGAAGCAGATAAGTTCGATTATTAAAGAAAAAGAAAGTTGAAAAGATTTTTAACCTCATTATTTTTTTCTAGCGGATTGATAATATACTTTATGTAACACGTGATTATAAATTATGTATATTAAATTTATTCCTAACGCATTGTTAAAACTTTTCCACTAATTAATCTAACATCCAATATTTTTTATGAAAAAGTTTTTTCAATGAAAATCAAATAATGATGGAAAAATTTCTTGGAAAAATTTATAAATTCATTGATTTTGTTTAATTAATAAATAAATCAGTTTATTAAATTTTAAAGAAATTAATTATTAGACATCTATGAAATTTCAGTAAGCATATACTATTGTGCAGTAATTAATATTTCTTATTTTACAAAATTAAATATAAGCCTACTTTCTAAATTTCTTTACTGCCAGGCATTTGATGAGAAAGAATTTTTGGATTGCATTACAGAACTGGTGCGTGTTGAAAAGGATTGGGTTCCAAAGAAACGTGGACATTCTCTGTACATTCGACCAACATTAATAGGTGTTGATGTGAGATTTTTCTTTTTATTTAAACGGGCAATAAATATTACAATTAATTGATCTTATTAGATTATTATTTCGAGATAATTTATTATATGTAGATATTAGTCATTATTCTAAGGTGAGACCCCCAGGTATGAAATAATCGCCTAATTGTTATTTGCTTGTCCTTGATTAAAAAATCACAAAAATTGATTTCCTAGAATTGTAATTATTTTGATTCTAAAATGTCTATTGATTTATCACCTCAAATTATTGGAAAACTAAGAATATTAATAATATTATTTTAATTATATTATGATTTATTTTACTCAATACGGTTTCTTTATATTTTTTCAAATAAGGTATGATTTTATTCGTAAATTTTTCTAAATTTGATTTATATTTTGATATTTCTAAATTTCATTATTACAGAAAGCCAATCAACATAAATTTCTGTCTATTGAATTTTAATATAAATAGTTTTGGTTTTAAAAGGAGTTCTTTGCTTACTGAGTATTGTTAAAAAATCACGAAGAAAATGTTTGTTACATAATATAATAATAATAATTATTATTAAAATATAATTAGTCCGAACACCACAAGAAATATGTTAAGTTAACTTTCCATTGAAAAATGGTTTTTATATTTTCATTTTTTAAAATGGCAACTTTATGTTAATATATTTTACAATTTTTTACAATCAGTTACCAAATATAAATATTTTATTATTAATATATTTTATCAAACTTTATTATTTGTATTGTATTATTGTATAAGATGGCTGATCAGACCCCAGGAATTTTTTAATTATTGTAATTATTTAAATTTAAGAAATTAATTATGTTAAATATTAAGTATGTGTTAGTTAATATTTTAAAAGTATATGTAGATATGAAATTATATAAGTTAACTTATTTTTATTAATTAAAAAAAAATTTCCAGGTTTGAGAAAATTTTTTTAATTATCAGTTTTTTAATCACTTTATTCAAAAAATGTCCTGTCTTATTGATACTAAGCCAATTTATATTAACAATTTGATATTTTTATATTATATTTTGATTCATATTTATATATTACATAATTTTTTAAAAAATAAAGGTGATATATTTTAATTTTTTTGGTTTATCTTTCGATGTGAAATTAAATAACAATTAATGTTTTTGCACATAAAAACTTTTACAAGCTATTTATGCAAATACAGAAAATATGAATAAAAAATTTTTAAAAATTATCAATATTGTTTTTTGTACAGCCTCTTCGTCTCCATATAAGCTTGAATATCAAATGAGACATTTTGATCTTTTTAAAAAAATGTTTTCAACAATTTATAAATTCGTTAAAATATCGGCTACCTTAGTATAATTTATGTTCTCAATTTATGGTACTAATAAAATGACTTTTTATTATTAATAATTAATAATTTATTAAAATTATATTATTACAAATATTATTAAATGTATTATATGCAAATTATTAAAAATTTGAAAATTAATTTGTATACGTGATTAAATGTTAAATTTTAATGAAAACTGGTGGTCATGAAGGTTTGATAGAGAAAACACAACAAATACAAATGATTTTATCAAAATTGTTAAGCAAATTTAGATACAAGATAATTTTGAAGCACTTTATTTAAATTTAAATATTAAATACAAATATATTATTTTAATTTTTCTTGTTACTTACCTTATTTAAAAAAAATTTTTTGTTTAATTGAAGGAATCAAAATATTTTTATAAACATATTAGAAGGGTGTCCCAAATAAAATTTCGTTTTTTTATAAAAAGAAATCAACTTATAAAAATTTATTAAATAAATATCAAAGTATAGAGTATATACTATAGACCATTATGTTCGATGGTATTCAACCATTTTTAGATAGTTCTTGAATATCACTAAGATTTGGAAGAGAAGAACTCCGAAAAGACAATTTCCACATCGTTAAAATTACTAAAGCTACGACCACAAAGGAAATGTGCTAAAAACCTAAATAGGTAGTAACCAATAGGCGCCAGATCAGGACAGTAAGCTGGATATGGTAAAAGCTCAAATCCATCCAGTTCTAGAAATTTTTTCTTGGTTATAATCGCTGTGTGTGGTTTTGCATTGTCATGCTGGATGAACTTTTTGTGATTTACCAAAGAAGAGTATTTTTCCTTTATTTTTTCATACATACAATAGAGTTGTGAGGAATATAATTTTGAGTCAATTGATTTACCATTCGAGATCAATTCTAAGTGATTTACAACTTTGTAATTCCTCCATATGCACAACATGACCTTTTATTAAATCGTTGCAGTTTAACAAAAGGAAATGCTGTTTGCCCAATGTCTAATCACTGATTTGAAGTGACTGGATTTGTAAAATAAATCCACTTCCCATCGCTTGTACGATTCTCTTAATAAAGCGACGGTCAAATGGATTTTTCAAAAGTTTTTTGCAGATATCCACACGTCGCAGAGCATTCTCCACACTTAAATCATAGGTATTTCTCGGCACTGTCAGTTTACCTTTCCATGAAAATGTAAATATCTGCATATGGTAATTTTTTAAGGTCCTAATTGTGCTGATGATTTCCGGTACAAGTTCTTGGATTCTTTTAAACAAATTCCACCAGAGTTTCTGAATTCACTATGAATGGCGGCCCTGAATCATCTTTCCTTAGCAGATTGAAATGTCCGTTGGAAAACCTTTTAAACCAATTTTGAGCTGTAAGATTAGTGGCACTATTCACACCTTCCATAGCCTTGAACAGTCTTTGTAGCTTTAACGCCTTTTTCTATAATGGTGCAAATACACTTGAAAATCATATTTTGAATCCATTCTTAAATTCCAATTTCACCTTAAAGAATTAAATATATTTATGAGTTTTAGTTAGTTTAAAGACAGAAAATCTGCTTAGGTTCGATATTTAAAATTGATTTCTTGACTTTTATTAAATTAAAATATTTTCATGACAAACATTAAAAATCCAAAAAACAAAATTTTTTTGGGACAAAATAATAATATCTAATTATCATTTTCTATAATCAAATAAAAAAATACCTCATAATTCAAAGAAAAAATATAAACTTTAGTTTTATGATGATGTTCTGATTGTTTTGTCTAATGTTTGCTTTTCAAAAATTACTATTCCAATTTGTTTATAGATGAACTCAATTTAATTGATTATTTTATTTATGACTACTGTTTAAGATAAATGTGACATTTTATTATTTCTTATTTTAAATTGTCATCGGTTATCGTTTATTATAAAACTTAACGAGATTTAAAAATTAAATTTATGGAAACATTGATAAACTACAAATTTGATTCTTAGAAATTATTTTTCTTAAATAATATTATTATATATTATTTTTTTTATAAAGGATTATTTTCAAAAATAGATTTAATGGATTTTTGAGTAGGAAAACATAAATTGGAAGTAAAATTTTTTCTAATATTTTTTTTCTGGTTTATTTAAGTCGTTTTATATCTTACGAAGAATGTAACCAGAGAATATTCAAAATTAGAAGACAAGGAATGAAAAACTGACACAATAACTTTGATATTTAATTGGCTGGTAATGAAACTCAAGGAATCATTCGTAAACGTTAATTTTATGATTATATAAATAATTTCATTATTTTTGTACTGTGTTTGATCGTCATATGTAACCTGTAATAGAATTCTTTGTAATCACTGTGAGTTTTGTATATTTATAAATAGTATTTTTATTTTAGTTGCCTTTAAAATATACCGAGACAGGAATATTAGTTTCCTGAATACATAACTTGCAATCATTTTTCAATCATATATTTGATCTATTAAATTCCGGTAGATTAAGTAGATTAAAAAATAATATCTATGAAGAAAGTTAATAAATTATTTTTTCTTATCACAGCTATATACATTAATTGTCTGTGGTGTTTTCAGTGATTGTTTGTATGTCATTTCTTAAGAATTAAAACCATAATTCATGGGTTAGAAGAAATTGAGTATAGCAAATAAATTAATGTAAGCGGTATTACTTTAACAAAAGCTAATTGACACTCGATAAAATATTTAATAAATTTAATACAAAAATAATTTGAAATGATAATAAATTTTTTCTGGATTTTTTGATGTAAAAAAAATATACTTCTAAAGTTAGATGTTTTTAAATATTTCAAAAAATTATAATTAGTTCGAGGTCATTTTTATAGTATTTTATGTCAATAAGGTATTGTAATAATTACAATAGCACTAAAATTTTTCTTTTGCTTTTTATTTATATGAATCAAATTTATACCATTAGAATTTATGTAAGGAAACTATAAATCTTTTGGTGTGGTGCGGCGCTTTATAAGATGTTGCTAATTGTTTTATCAATGTATTTATTTTCGTGTGATGTAACTAATATTAATGGACTTAGGAAATTAGTAAATAATAAAAAATTATATTTAACATTAAATTAAGTAGGTTAAAATATAAGTCATCTTTATCAATATTTTCAAAATTTTGTTACACTAGCTGTAAATGAATGAATCGAAATAAAAGAGATATATAAGAATATTTTCTCATACTTTTCTGGATATGGAAAGGGTAGTAAAATTCTATTTCTGTCTCTGGACATTTATTGCATAATTGTTATTGTTACTTAACCATATCAACGCGTGCGTACAAAGAACACAAAGAGTGTTTTATGGACCAACTTGGAAAACTTGGCTCTAACTAATGTTTTCAAAAAATAATACACAATTAGTAGATTTCTATCGAAAAATTTTTTAATATTGTAATATTTATAATAATAAAAATAAAAACAAATTATTTAAACATGAATTTACTTTGGAGTTTCTAATAATTGTCTTATGACGGTTTGAAATATTGTCAACAAGTAGACATTTTAATCAATAATTAAAGAATATTTTATTAACCATTTACATTTCTGAATGTTTAAAAGTTATAATATCATAGTTTATTGTTATTTCATTATATAAGTGGTTTTTATTAAAAATATAAATGAAAAAATATTTTATTTTCTCTTCTGTTCGTAATATAAATCGTTTTATTAAACAATATTTGTATTAATTAAACTTAGAAAATTATTCTATTATAATTTACTAAAAATTATATTTTTTCACTTATAAAATTTCAAATCTTATCTAAATGTCTAAGAATGTGATATAAAGTAGGTGAAGTTGACCTAAAAATTGGTAAAAATTATTGTTGTTAATATCAGTCGGCTTACTATCAAGAAGACCAGACATTTTTCTAATAACTTTATTAAAAGAAAAAAAATACTGATTTCTCTCTAGCTCTTAATGAGCTGATAATTTTATGAAACCCAACATGTCTTCGACGGCCTACTATAATGCAACAATTCTTCAAAGATTGGGAATTTCAGGTCACCGAATTTAGAAGCACTATAATGGAGTTGAATTGGGGTGAGAATTAAAAAATACCGGACACGAGAGAAAACGTTTACGACATCCTTGAAAGTGAGGAAATTGAAATGGAAATTAACGAATCTAGTCGAAACATTGAAGATGTTCCTGGACTTGTTGAATTATTGGAAAAATTCAATATAATTAATGATGAAATTTGTGATTGTTTTGAAGATTATGATTTGTAAATAAATAACGCTGTCTTTTAACTGTATTGTATTAATTATTTTCGGACGTCTACTTTTTAATCGTATAAGCTGCACTTCGCATTAACTGCAGCTGATAAAATTATACTTATACTCGGGATTTCACACTAATATTTAAAAAAATTTTCTCAGACATGGAAATTCTATTTTTTAAATTTTATAAATAAGTTTACTTTTAAAATTTTAAAACAACATAATATTTATTTATTAGGTGTGACAAGCCTCTTTCTCAAGGTTTTTAAAAATTTTCCACATTCCTTTCAAATCTTTTCCTGTTTGCTTTTACAAAAGATATCTTCGATCATGGTGTTTTTGACAACATCATAGGGTTCTTCATATTTTTTATTTAATTTTACACCACCTTCATTAAAATATTTACTCCTACAGTAAATGTTTTCTTTGTAGTATCTTTTATTTTCGGAATTTCCATCACTAGTAGAAAAAGCTATCTTTTTTGTGAATATTTTTCTGATTCTAGTTGATAATAACCATTACCCAGGTCTTTTGAGTTAAAATAGGTTTCTCCATCTAACTCATCTAACATTTTGTCATTTTTTTATTGCTTTAACAAATCTTCCTTCTACATTACTCAGGTATTTTCAAATCCTCCTCGTTTTTAATTCAATGTTGTTGTTTCAAAACAAATTCGAACTTTATTAGAAACTCCATTTCATCTGTCAATTCGGGGCGACACTTTCTACTACTATGAATGCTTCTACATTCTGGTATCTACTATTCCTCACTATGCCATTGTAAGTGCTGATGGTATTAACCTGATCAGACTGTTTCTGTCGGATCCCATCCATTAAATTTATTAAATCTTCCATTTCTTCTAGACTTCCTAACTTCCTCAATTCGATCTCCCTCTCGATTTCTGCATCTTCCACACTATCAGTCTCTCTAAGGTATTCAAGTAACTTATCTCAATCACCCTTTTGCCAATCGGAGTCTTCCTTCGAATCCGGTAAATTTTTCGTCCCTGCTTTCATTCTTCAAAGGATATGTTCTTATAAAATTTAAAAGGTAAACTTATTTTTATAATTAAAAAAAATAATTTCCAGGTCTAAGAAAATTTGGGTTGAAATATTGTGTTGGAAACAAATTTTTCGAACATAACTTATAAGAAAACAATATTATTTAGCATATTATTATTAGTTTACATATTTAAATAGTATGTAAATTTATTTATTGATAAGTTGTTTCATCTCTCATTTCTATATAAAATTTCCGATAAATCAAATATAAATTCGCATCTGTTAAGAGAACAAGTAAGTCTTCTATTATTTTATGATTACAAATATAGGTTTAAATGTTGGTCAATCCTAAGACAGAATAAGTTAAGCTTTTTGTAATGGAATTATTTCTCAGCATAAGGCATAATAATAGTTGTCAAATTCAGGAAAGGAGAATTTGACCTTCAAGATAAACCAAGAATTTTCCGACTGTCAATTATCGATGTTGATCGGCGTGTCTCGGTTGAGAAAAATGCACATAACATCACGAAAGCTTGCTAATTTATTTTATGGTAGTCATACCATCATTTAACGTCATTTGCATAATAAGTCAACAAACTAAACAATAGTGTTAGACTGCATATTGATTATTTCAAACGTGAAAAAATTCTTCAATTTTAGTGGGAATTTCTCAAACACCCGGTTTTTGCACCATATCTTGGTTTAACAGATTTTCTACTACCTACATTCTAAGATATTTACAAATGATTATGAATTGATGGCAACAGTTGATTTTTTTAAAAATAAAACAATGTCTTTTTATAACCAGGGAATAAGTGATCTGCAACGTCGTTGGAAGCAAGTGATAGAGAAAAATGGTAATTATATTACTGGCTAATATCTGCTTTATTGTAATATTATATTGTATTAAAAATTTTTCATTTGATATTTGTCTTATATTATTTTTTTTCTATAAATAAGTTTTGTCCGGAAACTTTTTTAACTCAATATTTAACAAGTTTTCTCACACCTGAAAATTCTTTTTTTTTCATTTTAAAAATAAGTTTACTTTTAAAATTTCTTTGAACATATCCTTTATATTTAGCATACCTAATTTTAAAAAATCCCCCAGGTCTGTCTAGTCTCCTTATAATTGTATTTAAATTTAATTACCGTTGATAAAGAATGATTATTTCTAGAAAAAATTATTTAAATTTTCAGATATTTGATATTTATAAATATCATGTTTTAATAAAAGCCATCTTGGTAAGTAAATTCTGTTTTAGCGAAAATTGTATAGAATGCAATTTTAAGATGTTACCTTTTTGTATATTATTTTTATTATTAAATATGTTATGAAAAAATAAAGTTTCCGGAGTCAATAATATTATTTTCCTCTGTACTCTAACAATTTTTTTGTTTTGGTCTTAAACTTGAGAGAAAGAACACTTCAAAGCATTCCGTAATTGTTGATATTGAAGTTATCAGCCAAATATCTTCAGCTATGATTACGAAGTCATATCACTGATATTTATTTATTTATCGTAGATATTTTTGAAAAGGAATTTTTTAAGATTAAGGTGAGTAATTTTTAAAAAATTCTGATTGTGTTGACTGAGGCTGGAAAATGATATGATTGTTGAATAAATATT
Organism: Bipalium vagum; assembly: GCA_037834085.1. NCBI lineage: Eukaryota > Metazoa > Platyhelminthes > Tricladida > Geoplanidae > Bipalium > Bipalium vagum. Next base: position 12,038 of record JBBMKC010204977.1, read on the forward strand.
GACAGCAAATATTCATATTTCTTAATAAAATTCATTTATTGTGTAAAAGTCCCCAGATTCTTACTCATAATTATTTTAATGTTTTAATTTTTATGTTAATATAAAAAGAATTTCGGTTCCAACTGCTTATTTTAGATCTATCAGTAGCAACGATTTTTTCTTTTAAATTAAATATTGAATGAAATGGAATTTTCAAGATTCATTTTATTTATAAAAATCACAGTTCTTTTGGAAGTAAAAATCTGTATACGCTTCTAAAATATTAGATTTTCTTTTTAATCTTTATTTATTAATTACATTAGCCCAAACTTGGTGTTGCTGTCTCAAATAAAGCGATTTTGTATGTCGTACTCTGTCCGGTTGGAGCATACTATCCAACCGGTTTCAAACCTGTCTCTCTTATGGCTAACCCAAAATACGTACGTGCTTGGCCTGGAGGAAGTGGAGAAGCTAAAATGGGATCGTTGGTTTAGTCATTTAACAATTTCATTGATGTTATTTCAACGTTAGGAATTATGCTCCAACCATTTATGTGCAAAACGAAGCAACTAAAGAAGGCTGTCAACAAGTTCTATGGCTGTTCGGTGATGAACATTGGCTGTCTGAAGTCGGTACAATGAACATCTTTATATATTGGTTGAATAAATCAGGAAGTAATTTTTCAGAAACTTAAAATTGTCCTCTTTGATTTAAAAAAAAGATTTAATTAGATTTTTTTCTTTAACCCTTGAAAATTAATCTGCAGATTATCATAATGTTGATATAATATACAGAAATTGTTCAGATATTTAAGTTAGTTAGTTTTTCAATAATAAATATCTTTAATAATTATTATTTAATAATTTTTTCTTGTTTTTCTTTGCAGTCAACAGTATGATCCAACACTTGTTCTACTGTTTTGGGAATGCTTACTTATTCGAGTTTTGAGGTGACGTTGTGTTACACTATGTATAGATGACCATATAAATCACATTGGAATTTATACACGATATTAGCCTGTTTTGATTTTTTACAAAGTTTCGTTTTCGCAGTTACAGATATTACCTTCAGCTCTTCTTCATTTGTGGTCTGCAATATTTTACTTTAAAATTTTTAAATCCCTCTAAATAGAGAATTTTAATAATGTTACAATTTTATAATTGTATTCATTTATTTCTTTTTCTTTTTTTACACTGCATTATTTGTTATTCGTAAACTTATACACAGTAACTTCTATCATCTTTTCGATTTTTATCGAAATATGGATACGCATTATATTTTAACCTTTTAAATTCATTAAATTCAGTCCAACTGTTTATAGTCCGATGTTATGACCAAATTCTTTGTATTAATTCTTTTATTATACTTTTCCTCACAGTAGCCCACTATCTATTTTTTTTCCTTAAGCTGATGTTTTCAATATACCAGGTTGAGTCAAAAGTCATTAGCGTTTTTATTCAATATATTCAATTACAAGAATAACGAAAAAAATCACAATCATTCCTCAAAGTACAATCCATCATTTTCAGTTACTTGGAGCCACCTTTAAGTCAATTGTTCAATGCCACGACGGTACCACTCTGGTGATTTCGAGGCGAAGAACTCCAACATGCCATTTTTCAACT
>JBBMKC010204988.1:0-13640 GCA_037834085.1 Bipalium vagum
GGGAAGATTTTTAAATGTAATTAAAAGAATTATATGTCTGTTATTTTAATAAAATATTTAGTGTATATTTTTTTCTTCATTAAATTAACTTTTACAAAGATTAAATTACATTGTGCAATGATTAAATTATTTTTGATTAAGATTAAGATATGTTGTATAAAGATTAAAATATGTTGAAAACCCTGTATAAACTATTGAATCCAGAAATAACATCAAATAATGCAGTCATAGACTCAACAAAATGACGAGAATTAACTGCCACATAGAAAAAAGTTTTACTACTTGATAACGCATCGTTTTTATTGCGAAACTGTCAAAACCTTAAATAAAGTGAATTCTGATGTGTTACACCACTATTGATACTACATACATTGGTATGTTGGATTATCAGTCGATGGAATATGGTCTAATGAATCAGTGCTTTAAAAATTATGAAAGATATAAAAAATAATAGATTATTGCTAAATCTCGAAACTAAATCAATTTTTATATAAATTTATAATTGAATTCATAAACTGACTGAAAAAAGCGAAAAAATATGTTATTAATTGATGCAATAATACAAATTTACTTTTAATTTTGCCAATGTAATTGAATATTTTAATAGTTAAATCTGCGGAGTCTTAATTATTTACTAAATTGTACAAGGTATTTTTTATTTTTTAAAATTTATTATATAGTGTTAATAATAATAAAATCTTAATTTCTAAAAATATTACTAAAATATTTAAAAAATAATATCTTGAACATTGGTTTTATTTTTAATGAATTTGTAATATTATGAAGAATGAAACACTTTTGTTGTGGTAATATAATTTATTTTTGTATTAATAAAGAAATTATAAATGGATTTTTATTTCAAAGGACAATTCTCAGTCTAATTATAATTAGTGTTATTTTTGTATAGTTTTATTAGTCATTTTAATATTCGTTTTTTCTTTTGTCACATTTTCCGTTGAAAAGAAATTAAATATTACCTTCATATTTGATTAAGATTTTTATTTTCTGGGGAATTGGATTTTGTAATAAAGCAGTGAGTTAAGTGAAATAAATCATTAATAATATTTTAACAGATCATGAAATTATTTTAATTTTTTTAATTGATTGTTGATTAATCTTTTCTGACCTATTTGAATTATTATATATTGTGTAAGTTAAGTTAGAAAAGATTGAAAATTGAAACCAAGAAACTTATCGATTATTATATTTTTATAATGGTATAATAATAAATTTGAAAAATAATAAATATATGAAAATTAATTAAAAATATCTCTTCATTAAAATCTATATTAGTCTATAATAAAGGTAGCGAAATAGTTTAATGTTATAAATATTTATGTATAACTGTGTTTATATAATAACTATAATTATAATAATCAAATAAGTTCATTTTTTGATCTGTTATTTGATGGTTTGGTGTACTTAGTTATATTTATGCTTTATATATAATAGCAACTTTTTAAAGTTTTATTTTCGACCAATAAAAAATTCATTTTTAACTTAATTTTTTTAAATAAGAAATATAATTAATAAATTTATAGTAAATAATTTAAAATAGTTCTGAATATTGTGAAAATAATGAAAAATAATATTTTTCAGATTCAATAACGAATGTAATCTGTAATCATTAAGAATATTCAAAGTAATTATTTATGGTAAAGAAAGCATAGTTTCAGTTTTGATTATTGAAAGAAATTGATATTGAATAATATGCAATGATTGCAATAGTTACTTTTGAGAAATTGAATTTTTAAGGTTTAAAAGTACTAATATTTTTATTAATAGAAGTAATAAATAAAAAATCATATTATGCTATCCGGCTTTTTTATTTTAAATGTATTTTTTAATAAAATAAATAATGATTTATAGAAAAACAAAAAATTCTTTGTTCCAAGAAAAATAATGAATATTCCTAATAATTTATAAATTCTTTTTTTTTAATGTGTTCATTCAAGTTTTAATCTATTTCAAGGGAATCTCTAAGTAAGTATGACAACCAAATGTACGTTTTAATTAAGAGTACACAAACAATATGAATTTATTAATATTTATATTTTTAATAATCACGTTTTTATTGTCTGAATTTTAATCTGTTGGTACAATTGGTCATGTGTTAAACATGTATTTATGTTACTGAAAAAAAATCACTGTAAGAATCATAAGTGAATAAAAGTAAAATACCCTTATATTTATGCAGAGTTTGAAAATTTCATTCTGAATTGAATTGAATTCCAGTTAAAATTCTAAGGTTTAATTTCAATAGTTTTAAATCAGTTGTATAAATAAACATATTGAATATAACAAGCTTACTTTTAAGAATAATAATATCAATCAAATTATAATTATTGAATTTTCAAAAAAGAAAAGATTTTTGTGAATGTTTGATTTAAAAATAAAATAATCATGTATATCTATCCAAACAAAACATTTTCCTAATCATCTCATAATGGAACATAATTTCATAATAATATTTATTTATAATAATAATTTTATTATTTTCCGAATGAAATGTCTATCTTTTCCTTAAAATTATTCATTTTTTACGAAATCACACTATACTTTTTCAATATTTATTAAAATCATATATTGATTTTTGTGCTTGTTATCCATTCATTAGTTCTCAATTCTTTTGTTACATCCGCATTATGTGAAATTTTGGATTATTATTAGAAATTTAGATTAGTCCCAAAAGCAAGTAGAATCATTTTAAAAATAGTTTCTCTTCAAATTGTGTTATTTGATTATAAATTAATAAACCTGAAATAATTATATGATAAAATGACTTTCTTTAAAAAGTATTTCTGTTCAGTTTCTTTTAGATAAAATAAACCTAGATTGATATTGTTTTATGCTTAAAAGATATCTATACACTTTTTATCGATCATTTATCAGTGAAATTATTCCTAATTTTCAGATGTGTATTGTTTTCAACAAAGACGGGTTCAAGGATATTGTCACGCCATGTATTTCTCAAACATTCATAAATCATAATGCAAAATTATTTAAAATATTCATTGTTGGAAGCCAGATCTATATTTGTGACCGACCATCGGTGAAAAATCTGTCTTCGGGAAGTTAGTGAACTAATTACATTTAATTAATAATAATAATAATAAATTTTGGATTTTTTTTATTTTCCGTGAATTAAGATTAAATTAATATTCTCAAAAGTTGATTTGTGAATTTATCCCTTTATTATGTAAACTTTATTTAATCAATGATAAACCATTTAACTAAATAATTACAAATAAAATATAAATTAAAAATTACTATTTTTAAATTAAAAAATAAAAAAAATTATAAAATGAAAAGCTAAATTAAGTCAATTTTTAAAATATAAAAATAATTTTAATTGATAAGTGCTCTTAATAAAATTTAAAACTATTTAGGCTCGGTACAAAATTGAAAACTTAATTATGATTTCATTTTTATTTAGCATATTGTATTATTTTAAAAATTATTATGACATCTTTTTCTTTAGATCATCCAACGTTATTTTTTAATACAAATGATGTTTCTAAAGAAGAATCTCATCACGAATTGACCGAAGTAAGTCTTTCGAAAACAAACAATATTAATCATTTTAAATTTTAATTTATTTTATAATATTAAAAAATATAAATTTTATTTATGTACGATATGATTGTTTAGAGAGCTGTTTTGATTGTTTTATTATTATTATCTAAAAAATCAGAACAAAATCATTATTAGTGTGTAAATGGAGTAACGAGACCAGGAGAACTTTTCGTTAAACGTAAAATTCTCAAATTTTAAAATAAATTTTGGTAACTCGGTAACCTTGTTTGACACACTACTTACATTTTTAAGCAATATAAAAGAATAATCTTAACGAAGCACCAAATTCAACCTTAATTAAAAAATCTGCATTTTAAATTTCTGTTACTTCTCTTGATCGCGTTTATCCATTTGCATACTATTCGTATATATTCAATTAATATAAGAAATTGACAAATTTTACTAATAAAAATTAACCAATTAATTTTAATTTGTTTAGCGTCATTTTTATGCAATAAACTTTAAAAATTCTAAAAAAATAATAATAAATTCTTATTAAAGTGAATAATGATTTCCTCTGTGATGATTGTAATTGTAAATTCTAAGTACACTTCTGAATATTAAGGAGTTTTTTAGACTAATTCAAATGATGCTAAAGATATAAATTTAATTATATTAAAAAATATGGTTCTGGAAATTTTCTTTATAAAATTTACAAATTGATGTAGTGAAATTGTTGTGAATTATGTAGTGTATAATAATTTGATCCTACAGATATGAATTTAATTATAATATCGATTATCGTTATTTTTTAATTTTATCATTTAAATTTATTATTATTTATATTATTAAAATATTTCCTGTAAGCTTAATATTAAATATTTTAAATAATAAATTAAAAATTAAATAAATTTAGTCATGCGTTAGGCGTATATTTATGTTATTTTTCCGGAATTTTATTTAATTTAACTGGAGTAGGCAAATAATTTTAAAATCTTTTAAAAAACCCGTCTTAATTTACACCAATCAAATTTAAAATAAAATTATTTTGAAAAATGATCAATTTAATTAACTATAATTATTTTTTTTGTCCAATGAAAGTTTAGAAAAGTGATTTGAGTTATTTTTTAAATTCATTGGTGGTATGTGATAATTTGATCCTACAGATATGAGTCTAATTATAATATCGATTATCGATATTTTTTATTTTGTAATTTGAATTTTTTATTATTATTATTATTAAAATTTTTCCTGTAAGCATGGCAAGATTACAAATTTGGGTTTTGTTTAAATTTCTTTTGGAATTTTTTATAAAGTGATTCTAGTGAAATCCTTGTTTTGAAACATGTTTTAAACGATCTAGATATTTAACAAATTTTTTGGTTTTATTTTTAATTTTTTCTTATTTAAATATATTAATTAAAATCATAATAATAATAAATAATAAATGCAGTATATTTTTTCTTCAAATAAAAATGTCGAGCTTAGATGATTTTGCTTATTATAATATTACTTTAAAATGTTTTGATTTTTAATTCGATTTATCAGTGTACATTTATCAAAATAATCAATTTTGAAAAGTAATTTTTCTTACAAAACGAAGCTGAATGAAAGTCACACTGAGAATTGTTGTAACTGTAATGTCAAAGTAATTTGCAGTAGGAAATAATTTTTTATTACCAAAAATAGTTTTTGTATATGAAAAAAATAATAAAAACAGAAAACTGAAAACCAGTTTCAATCAATCAATGACATTAGATATAGGAATAGTGCACTTTAAAATTTTTGAAAGATTATTGATTATTTCCGAAATTAAACTATTATGTCATATGGCTTTTTCCAAATTTTCCCACAAGAACGAGTAGAAATTTCCCTATTGTATTGACAGGAGAATTTTTGTAATTACGTTGTTTATTCAGAATATTGATTGTACTATTCTACCTTAGCAACAGTGAGATTAGATATTTTTACTTTAAAAATCGACCTTACTAAATTTGTTACTTTAATGCTATAATTAATGTTAACACAGATTAGCATGAATGACAGATGGTTTTCATTTATTATTGTCTTAATTGATCGTTCTCAATATTTTATTTAAAAGTTTAAGAACAAATATTTTTTAACGATTTTTATTAGTAATTCATTTGGAAAATTTATGAAATTATTGAATTTTTCGATCGATTTATTATTTTCAAATTTAAACAATGATGGATATATATTTTCTTGTTCAAAAGTTTTCTCAATTCCCAGAGACCATGTTATTGATAAAATTTACACCAACATTTAATATTTGATTATTTTCTTGCTCATTATATAATGTATTATCAAATTGTATAGCTCGATGATGATAACATTGTTGAATATCCTCAACCTTGTCGTGAACTTTTCAAGGAAATAAGCAAAATTTACCGGGAAGAGTCGGGTTTAAATCTGTTTGGAATTGATTTGATTCTCTGCAATAAAACATCGAAATATGCTCTTATTGACGCGAATTGTTTTCCAGGTAAAATCTTTATCAAATTTATGATTTATTGATTTTACGTGTAATCCATGAATTAGTTTATAATAATTTAATTATTTTAATTAATCATCTTATGACTTAAAGATAGACTTTTGAATGATAAATATTAAATAACCGTTCATTTCACGTATAATTGAACAATTAGTTTGGATAAATGGGTTTTAGAACTGCTGATACGATAATAAAGAAGCATTTGATTTTCAACTTCAAGTCCAAAACAAGAATATTTTTAGTAAGCTCGGAAGCTTAACAGAAAGATAATCATTTCATTTTTTAAGAATATTCTTTGATGGCGATATACCGGACCGTAGTGGTTGAAAAATAATGTAACTTTAAAAAGATCTAGGACTTGAACAAGATAAAGTTGAGAATTAAAATGGGAAAAAATGGGAAAAAAAACTGATTAAAATGGAAAAAAGAGAAAGAACAAATGGAACAAAGAGAAGAAACAATAATGACAAATTTTATTGGCTGATTCCTGAAAAAAGAACTTCTTTGAATTCTGAATGTTACCTTACACAATATAATATATTTTGGCATTGTGAGATAAATTGAAAATTAGTCGGGGGATGTAGCCCAGCGGTCAGAGCAGTCCATGCGCATGTGATGGGTCCTGGGTTCGAATCCCAGTATCTCCGAATAATTTTCAACTAACATGGCGACCACACCAGAACACCAACCAGCATCATCCATCTTGTTTATTGCGAAATACTGGAAGTGAAAAGTTTGAAAATACATTCGAAAGATCACTCTTAGCAACCTGTACAAAAACTAGTAATAAAATAAGAAAAAGACTATGAAAAGATTTTGTGATGGAGAAAAAAATTGAGATAGGCAAATTCGAGAAGTTTGGACAATTTACAAGTCTGATTTGATCTGACCCATCAGTTGATCAACGTTATATAACTGATAAAGATTGTTCAATAGAGTTATCTGTTGATGTAAGAGTTGTCAATATTTGTCTCAAAAGACAATCAAACTAAAGAAAATTGATAGGGTTGAGAAAAAAATCTTTTCTGATTATTGTTTGACAATATGAACTTTTTGTAATTGATCGATATTTTTCATCGAATACAGTTTGAGATTTGATGATGAAATATTCATCAAGAGTTTGTGCGATGATCATTCGAAGTTCCCAATAATATTTCATGACCAGTATTTCCAAAGTAATTATAATGGAAGATAAATGGAAGGAAAGATTAGAGATGTGAAAATGCTAGAAAAAGCCGATATTTGCATATTATGATCATGATGAACATTATTAATTTTGAAGGATGTTTGTGATTGTGAAGTTTAGTGATATAGTTCTTACCAAACTAGAAAAACTAGTTTATGAAAATTGAAAAATTGTAAATGTCAAAGTAAGATTTTTTCCGATGAACACATAAAGAACTTAAAGAAAAAAGAAAAAACTCAGAAGGTGATGGAAACATTTTTTACTCCGTTTGTGGACAACTGAGGAAGGGTTATAGAGAATGGTGATTTTAATTTCTACTTGGACGATTTATGAATTATGACAGGTTGACCAAGAAAAATAATTATGACATGACTATGTTTCTTTACAGGAAAACCTTTTCATTAAAAATTCTAAATTCACTGGATGAATTTACAGGGTTTTTCATTTAATTTAGACAAATGTATGACTAAATTAAATGAAAATTTCATTAAATCATATGAAAAACCCGGTTTTCTCAAAATCGACCAATTAGTTACACAAAATTCCAAAAATACTTTTTCTGAAATTTTGTTTCGAGATTTTAACAAAATTCATCAGTGAGTGTCTCCTTAACAAGGACATTCCTTTTTCTAAAAAATATTTTCTAGTTGTTTCACTCTTTCGGTGATAAAAATAATTGACAGGTGAATATTTTTGGGCAGAAATTTAAGATTGATCAAATCTCATTTTCGTAGAAATGGAATCAGATCAATAATATCATGAAATCACTTATGCACACACAACCTTGACCTGATACATAGTGTTCATATTCACGACTTCCCGCTTTATTTGGTCTTGTTTATTAAACAGTAAATGATAATAATAATATATAATAATAATAATAATAATAATAATAATAATAATAATAATAATAATAATAATTTTATTATTATTAAAAAGATTTTAAATATTTTAAAGGTTTTTTCCAATTTGTTCATGGAATATATATATCATATAATATTTTCACTTCATTAAGAATTATAATTTCATTCCCGGAAATATTTTATTTTATAATTGAAATAATATTTCATTTATAAATTTTGTGATCTAGAATAAAAATGATGATTCAATGTTGTAATAATGTTCTATTACGTTGTGTCATATGAAAATCGGAATTTCAGTGGTTAATTCTTCAAAAATGTTTACAAAGTAAAATGTTTACAGTAAAACTTCAGAAATTCGACATATTGCATTTTGAAAGCATCATTAAAATATGGTATTTTCATATTTATATTAGAATAACAAATTCTAATAATGATGAATTATAAGGAATGGTGCTCAAACTGATAAAGAAATTCACAAAGGTACAGGTCATGAACTTATCATTAAGCGAATAGGATGTGAAATTTGCGTTAGCTGTGTTTTTGAGAAGATCAAACACGAACTGTGGTAGTCCCAGAAGTGTCATTGAAATTGGTGATTTAGTGACCAAGGCGAAATTAAATTCAAGTCAAGTCCTTCGGGATTTTACTAAACCATTCATTGTTAGCTCAAAGATAAATTTAAGAAATTTGAGAGCCGCTGGAAAGATTTAAAAGGTCCAACCGTGAGTTTCGAATTTATTAAATCCATCACTATCATCAATGGGTATTTTATATGGCACAACGTAATATTTAATAAATACTTTTTCTCAATACAAAGAATCAAATTATAGAGAAAATAAAAGCGTAAGATTTTGTAGTTCTTGTTTAATTTATTTAATAAGAAATTAATTAAATCATTAAAGTTGTCTTCGTCTTTGGATTTAGGTTATGAGAAAATGCCATATTTCTATTCTAGTCTTGAATGTTTGATTCGGGAAAAGCTTGAATTATCTCAGAAATGTAATTCATCTGGTTAAATGGTTGTGTTTTTTAAATTTTGATCTAAGCTTATTAAAATCGATACCACATAGTCCTTTTATTATATATAAATAATATCATTTTTGACACTGTTATTAAATGGATTTCTTTTTTCTTGAACATTTTACCAACTGATGATTGTCATTGGGACGTGGTGGCCAGTGTTGATAATTAAACCAATCCATATTGATATATTTGCTAAATATTTTCTTCGCTTTACTATTTGTGCAGGTTTCTATTTATAATAATATATTGTTTGATGGATATTTGTTTTTTTTATCATTTTATGATTGATATTATTATTTTGAGCCCATTAAATTGTCAATATATTAATTGAAACCAGATTTTAAATATCAAATATGATTTTTTATGAACATTCGCAAGCAGCTTATTTGTTATTTTTATAAAATGTCTATTATGTATTAAATAAGTGTTATTAAGTGTAAGTCACTTCGCCTTTTTTAGTAAAGTTATATGAGTAATAAATATTTTAATCAATGATGTATTGTTCTTTTTGTTTTAAGACCTACCATCTACCAAGCAACTTGGATACCCTACCTTTAAAATGACTTAAGTGCTTTAAATTAAGATTTTAAAATAGTTGAAAAAAACGAAGTGACTTTCCGAACAACCCAATAAATAATATAATAAGCTAAAGTTAATATAAAACCGATGTATCATTTAGTATGATATAAATATGTTAGAATTATTTATAAGATGATGGTCAGTGAAGTCTCGAAATATATTCTGTTTTTTATTAGGCTTTTAGTTTAACCTAGGTCTTGAAAATAATAAATCAAAGGTTGGTAATGGACGAATCAATTTCAACGATAGCTTAAAATAAAATGTAGTTTGAAAAGAAATATTCTATGGTTCCAATGATTACAATTAGCCTAAAGATTACGACTTTTAGTAAATAAGATGTTTATAAGTTCCGATAAAAATATCTCATTTTTACTTGATATTAGCCCGACATAATAATCTGACTCTGTTAACTTTTACATTTTTATGTTCAAAAATAAAACTACGAGTAAATTAAATAACATTACAATACTCAATAAAATTTTCAAAAACTGATCACAATTTTACAAATAAACTTCTAGAAAAACTGTGAAACCGTATCCTAGGCAGGTTCACTCATAATATAACGTCAATAAGCTCTTCTCACGTGATGTAACGATGGGATTAACTAGCTATGAAATAAATCTAATGGATAAAACTGTCATTAGGTATACAATACATTTTAAAATAATATTAAGCTCAATAAAATGTCATTTTATAAAATTAATTCAATAAAATGAACAAGAATAGAAATCATTTGATGTAAAAGAATTTAACTAATAATATAAATATATGGAATATAGTGGCTCTCAAAAACGTGTCCCTTCCTGACTGATCGAGATTCACAGAATCAGGTCGCTTTGATGACCATAAACAATTAAATATTCTCTACCTCTTATCAAGCTTTAAAAAATTGCTTAGTATCTCTTTCGAATCTTTGTTTTCTTCAGCTATAATAGTACTCTTAAATAGTTGACAATGGCAAAATAGACGTCTTAGAATTGAGAACTCTTCCATTTAATCCTCCTGTAGGATTTTAAAGAAAACAGTACATGATGGTGCCGAAGAAAAATAATTATTTATTATTAGTTCAAAGAAGAAAATGGGGAAATTATTTTCCTTTGTTATATATTTATCAATATTAATTTTATGATAAATGTATTTTTTTAACAAGATTTATTAGTACAGTAGAATACGCAGTTATTCATCTAAAGGTTTCGCAACTTCTTTTATGTAAGCTGATAAAGAACATAGCGGACATTGAAATTAGAATCCAGTAAGTTTGATTATATCCTTAATTAACAAAAATATCCCGATTTTTCTGTAAATTAATTAAAAATAAGCCGTTATTTAGTAATTAACCTTTTTTTTATAAATGCTTAGTTTAAAATAGTAGAATCTTTAAGTATTATGTATATTTGCAGCTGCCATAAGCCTAAATCTGGTAATATCTGGACCTTATTGTCACATCAAAACTAATTCTCCGGGTTATTTATCCATATATTAATTTTCCTTTAAGCATTCCATTATATCGAGATTGAAAATGATTTATTTTAGTATTCCTCAAAATTTATTAAATAAAATAATAGCTCAAGTTGAAGCACAAAACTAAAACCAAAAAAAAAATTATAAAAATGACATAATCGACTTGTAAGAATTCACCTATTCGGAATTCTCTAGATATTTTGAAGATAACAAGATCTTTTGAGGATTCGAGGTCAAGACCACTTGTAAAGAACAAATTGGTAATCATGAACAATCTGGTTTGACCTACTTTCAATGACCTACATATATACATAACTTTCGACATAGAATCTTTATAGGTAATTCGACCTTACATTTTTAATTTTAATATTAAATTTTAAATAATTTAGGCTATAATTTATAATATATATATAGTTAAAAATTTTAAATTATTTATTTCCTAAGGTCGAATTAAAATATAAAATATATAGAAAATTATGTATCTATGTAGGTCAAACCAGATTGTTCATGATTACCGAGCAAATGCTTAATAAAATAGAAAAACCATTCATCGTTTGGAGTTAGGTTCGATGAAAAACTTTTTCCAACCATGGAAACAAGTGGGAGTGAAATTAAATTCTTCAATTACAACTCGTTCATAAGTAAAATCGGGATTATATATCTAGTGTCGTATCATAATACTGAATTTGAAAGCAATAAAATTACTTGATAGATTAACCGAAATTTTTCATATCCTTAATGGTCATTAACAATTGATTAAGATAAACAAAAATTAACATTATGAATTATTAACAAATTTAATTAATGTATTAATTACTAAAATAACAAAACACTAGGTGAATTTTCAGAACTATATTACCAAAAGAAATTTATTTGAGTTAGGAAAAATTATTTACCAAAATTCCTATAATGGAAGTAAAACGTTTATATTTATTTTAAACTAATTGTAATTGAAGAAAGTTGGGAAGTTAATGTGGGAATGTTGTAATGATGGTATGGAGAGTTTTAAAATAATGGTGGAGTTATAAAGATTGGATGGGTTCAACGTCATTACATTTTTAGAGTTATTTCGTTAAAGTGTTTAGTGTTTTGCTTTACGATTCCACTATTGCTTATTTTTCGCCAGGTGTATCTAAACCTAAGTACAAATCTATAAATTATGTAATGAATATTTTGAACAAAATTTAAAGTTTATATAGAACATAAGTGACCGATTTAGTAGTAGCATAATATTAGTAATATAATCAAAAAGAACATTTTAAAGAGTTATTTAGTAGTTAAATTAAGTTTTATCTACTGATATTGTGTTTTACTATTCTCTCAAAGTCGTCCCTAGAGAAGATAATGAGAAACTTCAAAATTATGAAATGGAATATAATATTAAATTAATAAACTTACGCAGGAAACCTCAAAATCACATTTAAGTTTGACAAGACTTAAGTTATTATTTGGAGCTAATCTTCTAGATAATTACATTTTTCTATTTTTCGGTTTTTATTAAAGTTTCGAAATAAATAATATTTTATATTTTAGACACACAACTAGCATCTCAAACCTCTTCATACTATTATTAACATCAATTAAATAATATATTTTAATTTCTAATAATTATCTCAACGGATTAAATTCTATTTGATTTTGAAGTTTAAATTTTATACAAATCTGTTAAAATTATTAATCTATATATAAGATCGATTCATATTTGAAAGATGCCCAGAGAGATAATTACAATACAAATTGGACAGTCAGGTATACAAATCGGAAATGCACTTTGGGAATTATATTGTTTGGAACATGGCGTTTCAGCAGACGGTTTTCTAGTGCAATCTGATAATCTTTCAAATAGAATCGAATCTCTTTTTTATGAATCGCACGACTCTAGACAAATTCCCAGAGCAATTTTTATGGATTTAGAACCTACAGTCATTGGTATATATTATTTTTTATATTATTATTTTTATTAATATTTTAATATTTTTTCCTCGCTATCATAAATATAACAAAATTAAATTTTCAAATTCTCAAAATATTATTATTTCCTGTATAATTAACTTAATATGATTTAGAATTTTTAATTTTCTTCATCAAATAGTTTTAGTAAGTTAGGTTTAATATTAGATTAAATAAACTTTTGAAAAATCTTTGAAAACGTTTATTAAGGAAAACATTTTATATTAATAAAAATATGAAAATTCCTACACGTGTATGAGCATCATTGTGATATACAAATAATAAATTTATAAATTATGCTTAGTTTATTATTATCAATAGAACGAAATAACTCGTAACATGTAAACGTTTAAATAAAGAATTCTTTAAATTTGATTAACCTCAATTTGTCTTGATCTAAAAATGTTGGAATCTACATTAAGTCAATTTTTACCCTTACGCAACCCATTAAAACATTCAAGATAAATAATCCAACTGTGGAGGCTACGACCAAAACCTCAAAACCCTCTTCCAAAAACCACAAAGGTGCCGTTACCATCAAAGTCAAGTG
>JBBMKC010204999.1:0-13639 GCA_037834085.1 Bipalium vagum
ATTTTAAGTATTTTGAATTAGTTCTTAAGGGTGCGGATACAGTATTGTGGAGGGTGTTGTAAATTCGGAAAGGTTGAGAGGAATTACGGACACAACGATTTATAAAAATTGAGGTTCACGAGCAAACGAGCACACATTACTACGTCTAAGTATACTAGTAACAATTACAATAATAATATTAATATATAATAATATATACAATAATTCACAGATTGAGAAAATAAATATAAAATAAATAAATAAATTTAAATAAAAAACAAAAACTTTGACATTTAAGAAAATAAAAAAGCAGAGGTCGAAAAAAAAAGAAAGTAGTAAAAAAAATTTAAAATTGCCGTCCTTGAAAAAAAGGAAATCGTTAATTGGAAATTTTTTCCTCTTTATTGGAATCCGTATCGGTTGCCATTAGTTATTCCTTATCATTTGTCACAGACTCGAAGACATTTGTTTGAATTATGTTCTTATAATTGAAATTATTATTTATTATCATTATCAGATTTTCCATTGCATAAATTTTGCTTGATAATCTCTGTCACAGATTTTCTAAACTTTGTTTTAATCAGATGAAAGAGAAATTTGTTTAACTAATGTGATTCGGAGAATAATTAAGTCAAACCTTGCAGAACTGCCAAATGATCATTAAATATTACAAAATCCGTCGTTGAAACGAGACTTGAAAAGGAATAGCGTTTTAGAGACAGAAATTTCTTGTTTTCCTGATGATTTCTAATAAGTTTTTTGGTCGCGCTTGGATGGGATCATATTTTAGAAACAAAATTTATTATTTCTTTTGAAGAGTGAATTCTCTATTTTGTTATTATTCTTTCAAAGCTCTCAAGTCTTTGGTCGGACGTGAGATTAAACGAACGACGTGATTAGAGATATTTCCTCATTTTTCTTCGACTTTACATCCCAGATTATCAAATACAAAAACCAATACACTTTTACTAATTAATTATCATCACTAAGGAGAAATAACGAAAAATATTCATTTATTTGTTTCAACTCGATATGAATAATGGGAAATTATAATGAAATTAATAACATATTAATAATAATTATTAATATTATTAATAATAATGTCTACTTTGAGAAATTTTTATAACTTAAAACACCGAATAGTATTAATGATACTATTAATAGTATCATAAAAATATTCTCTTACTGATATTATTTGGTTTTGTGATACTAATAAGAAAGGTAAAGAAAATTTATTCATTCAAAAACCTCTTAATTGATTGGAATTTAGGTCATTTTAAAAATTATTTGAATTTTGATCAATGATAAATAAGAAACTGGTGGAACTTTGATATCACTGCACGTCTTTTTTCAAGGTTAATTTAATATTTCTTATGTTATGCAATTTATTTTAGAATCTAGAATTACAGAGTGATTTTTTTAAATAGCAGAGTGCAGTGACCTTAATAGCAACCACTTTCGTTAAATTTAAATAATATACTATATAGTTACAAAAGTAAAGCTAAAAATCAATATTAATTTGAGATTAAATTAGTCATTTAAAACAAAAACAACATGCTGCAGTTATTTCGAATGAGATAAGAATTATTTAAGTTAATGTTTCTATTCGGCCAAATGATACTAAAAATAGACGTTTTCCGTTATTTTAAGTATTACGGGATGTAATTAAGTTAATTTTTAAAATATTTGATGTTCCTTTACCAGTTTTTTGTTAATTAATTAAAACACTACAATTCACTAATAAAGAAAAATCAATTTTATATTTAATAAGTCACGAGTAATATCAACAAATCACATTGAAAGCGGTTTTTTATTATATAATAATATGGAAATAAAAATTCTATTGATATTTAATTAATCTCCAGGTGATAATGACCTTTGATTAGATAAGATAAATGAGTCTGGAGGCGTCAATTTGAGGAAATTGAAAAATTAGCTCAAATTATGGTAGTCGTGATATTGATATAATAAATAATAATAATAATATTATTAAATAATAATAAATTTACATAACATAATTAAATATTTATTTAAAACAGAGATTGAAGCCAAATGATGGTAATCTCATCCAACATCTGAATGGTACATGTCCGTTGAAGTAACCGGAAAAATTGTTCGTGTTCAAAATGGAAAATTCTTGTCAAATTGAGCTCAAACCAAACTAATTACGGTTCATTTATTTTCGATAAATAATATTTTAAACAGATTTAGTTTTTTCCTCAGCAGTAAATGACTTTTCTTCTTCTTTGTTTTCTGACAAAAGCAATCTTCACATTCTGCTTTACCCACTTAGACACGGAAGACTCCGCTTTTTGACTATAGCTGGGATTCTGGTCCATAATGGTGATCCAGTGTATTAAGGATCATTAGATCAGTTGTAATTCTCTTAAGTCTTCTGGCATACCACTCAATGGTATACATTAACTTAAAACGGACACTTTAAGAATGAGTTACAAATCCATTCGACTGAGAAAAACAAAATCATGCCTAAATCGTTACTATTCATAGACGAGACAGAAAACTGTTCAGACTGCTCGGGTAATGCCAATGTGTCAGTAACTTCAGAAAATTGTTTTAATTACAAAAGGCACTAATTCCAGTTTTCAGATTAATAGAAATCCACTTTTAGAATACAGGCCAATGCTAAATTGTAACAATTGGCCCAATTCACTGTTACTTAGGACAGTTAAAAATTATCTGAAAAATGTTGAAATATTCCGTCTCGAAAAATAATGTGCACAAATCCTTTTTATCATATCATTCGTTAAGGTACCCTAATACGAGTTAACATTATACAAGTATCTTAAACAAAGTTCCACTGTATTTTATGGAAGCCTGTTTCAAATAATCAAGGACTAACTGCTGTTTATGAAAATCCTTAACAACTTTACACTGGATTTCAAACCGCCGTAAATCAAAAATGTTCACATTCTCCCTCAAAATACAGGTCGGAACAGCATGAGTTGATATTGTTGCATTAAGACATCCTTTACTTATCTCTGATAATTAAAAGCGCCAAGATAATTTTCAACATTTTATTGAAAGGAGGTAAGCCGCGTGCCAATAAATATATATATTTCAATTTTGACTGATCTCACCGAGTACCTACAGAATTAATCTTATACTGTTTTGATCTTTTGTGTGACATTTTAGTATCAAAATCAAAAAATTCAAACCCGGAACCTTCACATGCGCATGCACTGCTCTGACCGCTGAGCTACATCCCCCGACAATTTTCAATTTATCTCACAACGTCAAATGTAATATTGTAATTTTTCCGTGTTAGAATGGCAAAAAATTTACATTCGAACAATCCCGTCTATTACCACATTAGACACTACAGAACTGATTATTTTGAAAGTTCTTTTCTCAGGCTAAATCAATATTGAAACTAATTTTAAAATTAATGCTTGAAGAGGTTCATAAAACTTTTGAATCGATTTGTTGTTTCAATAATTTCTAATTCGTTTCACTTTTCTTTGGAAATTAATTTTGAGATGTTAAAATTTTCATTATTAAGTCACTACGCAATTTTAAAATCACATATCGATTGGAAATATAAATATATCTTAACCATTTATACAAAAGAAACGATTGACTTCGAAGATAATTTTCCAACAGGATGGAGTACCATCACACTATTATTGGAAGTACGAAAAGAACTGAATATAAAGGTCTCAGGTAGATATATATGGAGAAGAGATCTGATTGAATGGTCAGCAGGAACTCCGGATATTTCATCTTTAGTTTTCTTTTATTCGGGATATTTAAAACCAAAGGTGTACTTAAAACAGGTTCAAATTTCGCGTCAATTATGTTACCCTATAGAAACGAAAATCAATTCAGTTAAGCAAGTGTTTTAGAAACTGCATAAAGAATGAATGTAGTATTACAAAAAATGATGCCCATGTCGATTTTTTGTGATCTTCGTGATTTCTTTATATATAATAAAATTTTTAACTTTGTTCTACATTTTTTTTGATTATTTCTTCTTAAAATCGAAAGATAATTTAATTTAAACTGTACAGGGATTTATTAAATGAACGGTATACTGCACCTCATAGCTAAAGAGCTGTTTGATAAATGAATATCAACAACTTCAAGCATTGAGAATTATAGAAATGTAGAGTTTATAAAGTTGGGTATTATTATTATTATTAATTATTATTATTATTTATTATTATTTATTATTATTATTATTATTATTTATAATTATTGTAATTTATTATTATTATTATTATTATTATTATTATTATTATTATTTCTCCCTTCTTTTATCCATCTTATAATGCTCTTTTTGTAAACAGAAATTAACTTGGTAAAAAGTTAATGAAAATAAAAAGTAAAATTAATAATTTTCCCACAAAACACGAGAGGTTTAAGCCGAATGGCAGTCGTTCGGAGGACTGCCACAGAAATGTATCAGATCATTCAGATCCCTTTGCGAGGTGAATGGAAAGAGGCAAATTAGTAATCAGAAACAGTCATCCCGTGGGCGAGGAAGCATTGAATTATTCATGCCAATTTGCCGAGCAGGATGGATTATCGGGAGAAATTAATTATTATTATTAATCGATCTCTCGCAAAATAGACAGTCTGTTTTTGAGAAGTCTGTGAGTTTTAAGAGTCTACAAAGCCTAACACTTTTCTCCATTGAGACTTTAAGCGTTGTGAAAGTCTCTCATCACACAAGAAACCACATTGAAGGTGAGAAATGACTATTTTATGTAACAAAAGCTTTTCATCATTAAACTTCGGTCATTTTACGGATTCAATAGTGGGATTTAAATCGTATCAACTAAAATAAATAATAATATCGTCAATACTCCATCTATAAATAATATTACATTATATAATTATATGATGAAATAAAAATATTTCATTGTACCGATTGTATCAAAACCGACTCAAATTAACTTGCCTTCTCTCAGTTTTAAATGAAAAATATATTTTATTTAAATCTTTGTATATGTTTAGAAACTGAATAAAAGTAGATTTTGTTTAAATGAATAACTGATGACAAACAACTGATCAAGATTCGAAAATTGATTTAATTCAATGTTATTATGAGAATGGAAATTCACCTAAAGTTACAATTAGGGAAGCCAAATACCTTTTTTGGTTCCTAAAGGAAAGGGTATTTCATTACTAAAACCAAGAAATTTACTTGCAATGGAAAACGAGTTAATGAAGAATCTTTACTACCGATGAGCTGCAAACGCCAATATTGTTCTTCTTACGAAGATTTGATTAAATTTTATTTGTTAAAGGAAAACATTTCGACACCATAAAGTATTTTATTTGTCATTATTAATGTTTTTTGTCCAATTTATTCCTCATTTACTTTTTTCCTCGGTTTTGATACAATCGGTATATTAATAAAATAATAACAGTATCAAAGATTCAAAATTTCGCTCTTGTCATAAGATAATCTTCCTATATAACATTTTATTAAATTAAGTAATATTCAAGAACCCCATAATAAGACTTTTCGATATAAGTTAATAAGTTAATATATATAATATATTAGTTTATAAGTTAATATTTTCCCATTGAACAGTTAATTGTATCTGAAAAACCACATAAATTTAAAGCCACAAATAAACTGTTAAAACAAATTAAAAATATTCGTGGCCATGTTGTTATAATAGGCGTCAATATGTTTATAATTAACTGGATTAAATAAAATACCAAAATTTTAAAATGAAAAATCTACAATACTTTTAACAGTTAAAACAAAAAAAATGTTAAAAAATAAATAGAATAATGTTTAATGTTAGCAATAAATTATCTTTAGCAATTGATCAAAGAGAAATATTGATCGGATCAAAAGAGTCGATTTTTTTCCAAAATTAAAGAATATTCTAATATAAAAATAATCAAACCAAGACTTTCCTTTGGAAAATACAACGGATAATGTAACAAAAAAAATATACAAAAATTAGATGAAAAGAAATGAGCTTATGATCTTTAACTTTAAGCTTATGTGACATTTATTGGACAAGTCTTTATTAATTAAAACAAGAATCATTCTAATGTTCATATCTTTCCCAATGAGAATCCAATTCTAAAATCTGAAGTTTCAACGGTTACAATGGCGTTGAATGCAGTTTAAGTATTATCTGGGTTCCCGAAGTTTTCACGAAAAGAAATCAGTCAGATGGCTGAAACAAAGTTCCGGGAAATCTCGTATTTAAATTAGTTATAACTTTGCAACGCTATTATTGAGATAAGGGTTCTTGTTTTGTGGAAGAAATGTATCATTCATTTTTCACCAATGCCGGACTTAAGAATCGACATTTATTTAGTCAATTTGGTGACTGTGCATCTCTATGATGATTGTTTCATTTTGTTTTAGAAATGACCACCACTTGATAATATTAATAATAATAAAGAAGTATAAAAAAAAGATTGGAAGCCAAAACCACAAGATGTTTACAGTTTAAAATTCCCAGCAAAAAAGAAGCATTTAATGTTATCATCTTCCACCGCATGATAGCTAATATAAAACATTGGTCCTATTTCTGTATTATAATAACTATTATTTAATTCTTATGTTCTATATTTCTTAATAAAACTATTTTTTTTATAAATTTATGTGACATGTGGTTATTTAGGGCTTCATTTTTTTCTCAAAATTTGTGTTATACTCATTATTATTGATATAACTTGATAATATTAGAGATTAAATACACAAAATCTTCACTATTAGTTTATTGATATATTTAAACAATAATTCAATATTCAAACAATATTAAAATCGAAATTTCTTTATACAAATCAAATAAATCCCGTACAAAGTAATTGAAAGATAAAAGATTGGTTTGACTTATGACATTTTTATTGGGGAAATTCTAAAGTAACATCAAACAGAATACCCGTGTAAAAACAATTGATCTTTATTATTCTATGTAAAAGTAATTTTAGTCGAAATTTGAATATTGGTAATTTTCACAAATTAATAAAACAAAAATAAAAATTATACTAAAAAAATAAAAATCTTCTCCTTCATGTTAAAATGAAATAAAATAATTTTTAATCGAGTCTAGACAATGGAAATCATTGATAATTATTTTAACAAGTCGAAACAGTCACAAATAGTAAGAGGCATTACGGAATTTCATATGTGAATTTTATTCGGAAATAACGTTGGAGAACGCCTGCCGTTTTTCAGACTGTGGAAGTAACTTAATATCTTCAAAAAGGGATTCAGCGAAGATGTATCACTTTGCTTCTGATTTTAAAGGGGACGTTTTCCAGTCAGACTGTTAACAGTTGAAAAAGATAAAATCTCACTTAATTCATTCCGTTTTCTCTTATTCTGTAATTTGATTAATTAATAAAATTCTGGACTTTTAACCATCATCAATAATTGCATTTCAACGGTTAAAATATTCAATAAAATTAATATTATTGATTTTAAATAGTGGAAATTATTTTTAAAATATTTACTGAATTATTATTTCTTTATTTTTGGAAAAAGTGGAGAAAAAATAATAAATAATAACATTATTCTTTTCATTTTGATTAATTCTCCAATGAATTAATTAATATAATGTACAAATAATGTTTTTTAATAATATTTTATTATTATTTTTTTATTATATGAAAAATATCATTTTGAAAAGCCAGATATTGAAATGTTTAGCATAATTTCTTTCTTCATATCAGAATAAATATTAAAGAAAGAAAGAAAAGAAAAATAACTGATATTTAATATAGCATGAAAATAATGGAAATATTCTCCCGAACATATCAGAATCAGACTGGCCTAAATGAGAAAAATAATGAATGAGGTAGAAGGATGGTAAATCAGGCTTTATTGCTTCCTCAGAATAATAAAAAATCCATAATTTTCCTCTGTATCCAGGATCCAACACAAACAGATGTTTCCCAGCAAAGTCTCACATCTGCCTATGATCATCAGGACGAAGGGATAATGTAGACAGGACAACAAGGAAATAATATGAATTTAATAAAACAATTGTAAAATTTCCATTTTATCATATTTCTCTTCATGAAATTTTATATCAATTTTATTTCTTCGTCAGTCTTATTTATTTCAACCAATATAATTTAAGTTAAACTAAATATTATATATTTTTTAATAAGAAATATATTATAAATATAATATATAATATGATGTGTGCAATTAAACTATAAGGTTTTGTTTTTGTAATTTTTTATTTTGATAATTGTTTAAAACAAAAAATTGCTAATTTGTTTTTGATATTGAATATCGATTTCATAAAATAATGATTTTTAATATTTTTACAAAAAGTTTTAAAAGAATATCAAGTTAATCAATAATGTTATCTTCGTATTTATTTTAGATCTGTTTGCACACTCTCACTAAACTGTCTCAATACAAATATGCCAGAATGAACTCGGCCTGCTCTCGAAGAAATTGTTGAGCTACTTGTCTCCATTTGTATGCATTCAGGAATAACTTTCTTCATTTGGTTTATGTTAGAACAGAGTATGTTATGATCAAGATTGTTTGATGTTGAGGAGAAAATTGTATAAGATTTCCTTTGGTGGTTCCGTATAGGTCGAGTACATTGGGTATAAAACATAAGTATCAGATTTTAAAATGTAACACCCATTAACACTAATACAATATTGTAATCGACGATAAAAAGAGGTAATAGTATTTTTGCACATTTGTGTTAATATTTTTGTCAGATCTTTGTATTTCTTGTACAGACCTTTGTCTTTAGATAGCCGAAAGAACGAAAATTATTCGGGAAGGATCTGGTTACTTCGCAGCCCAACGGAATGATCCTACTATCTCAATCTTTCTTCTGGGAAATATGCTAGTCTAAATATTTGAATAATGAGCAGAAGCTCCATCCTGTTGAAAAATTAATTTTGATCTTGTTCTCGGACAAATTATGTACTCATTTTAGATTAAATCAATTTTTTTACAGATTTTATATGACGCTCTTTATAAATCTGAGATATTTTGTCAATTTTTTGTATCCATGGTGATTACATGAACTTGTTAAAACAATTAAACGTTTACATAAAATTCACAAATCCCATTTTGATATAAAATCAAAAATGTTGCGTTCTTTTAAAATCTGATACTTACTGATTGCACACCTCATAATACAAGATCCCGGTTTTTGATGATATTTCATTAAATGAAGGTGATTGAGAGATTTTCATTCAATCACAGATCATCATTTAGATCACTTTCTTATCTGCTTCACGACTCACTTAATCAGAAAATCTTCATGGAAGTTGGACGGCCAGTCAAAGTGGTAAGTATCTTGAAAACCCAATGTCTCGGGATTTAGTGACCAATCCTTTATAGTATACGAACCACTTCTTACCACTCTTAGACTTCTACTGAGAATAAAAGTAGGTTCCGAAAAATGTTTTGGGATTTAAAAATGTAAAAATGAAATAAAACTTTATTTTTGTAAAGCAACAAAAAATAACTTTGAAATAAAGGCAAACGAAGTAAAATCGACAAAACTACGTGTATATCATAAAACAATTTATCAACTTCGATGGCTAACGATAGCTGATATTACTCAAGGTGCATAACCCAAGAATCTTTAATCAAGGTAAAGAGGACAAAGGTCGCTGTTTAATGGCTTCATTTCATTTTATACTTAATGATTTTAGAGAAAAATCTTTTTCCAAAATCAAATTTATATAAAAAATTAAAAACCTTGAGGTCGACCCTTTAAGAGTTCTTTCTTTAGCCGTTTTGGAGTGAGGAGTTAAAAAATTTTAAATTTAAAAAAATGAATAAATGAAAATGAGAATATTCACAAAAATAAATAATTATTTTTTTAAATAATTGCAAGATCCTTATTGCATCTTGTATAACTAAATAATTGTTATATATCATAAATTTATTTTAATTATTTAATTAGAAAAAGTGTAACCGAAATGAGATCGGAAATAATTTTTATAAGAAATAATTAAAAATCAATATAAATAAAAAATCAATAAATCAAGAATAAAAGAATAATTATTATTGAATTGAAAAATTTTTTTATTAAGATAAAAATTTAATTTAATAATTAATATAACATTTTAAAAATTTAATATAAAAAATAAGTTTAGATTTTAATTTTTTTTAATAGAATAATTAAAACAATCTGACAGTATTATTCATGAAAAATTTTTTAAAAATATCAGAGAAATCTTTTAAAAATATTTACTTTTAATTAAATAACTAATAGTCTATTTATTTTCGTTTTGTTTTTCATATTGACGAAAATCTTTAATTAAAACAAAATATTGAAAAGTTTGGGAAATATTTTTTCTACTTTTTCAGCAAAAATAAAAAAATAGGAATATTATTCATAGATTTAAGCTGTAATATTTATTAAGTAATAAAAAATCAATAAATGATTAATCAAACAAATTTTATAAAAAAAGAAATAATAAAAAATTAATTATTTAATCGGAATATTTAATAAAAATATTGAAAATAAAAATCTGATAATGATAATTTAAAACGGGTTTTGAAACAGAATTTGATGAAAATGACATATTGATACCAAAAATAACCGGTTCTCGTTTGTGCATATTAATAATTATGAATTATAGTAATAATAATAATAATAATAGTAGTAATAATAAAGATAATAAAGCTGCAGCTGTGCGCACTGCCAAGCTGCCATCATTCTCAGTCATCGGTTGTGATGGATGGTCCATTGTCATAAAACAGGGTCTTGACTCTGCGCTTTCTAACGTGCTATGTTGATTCGTTAATTGCTTTCAGAATTGGCATTACTTTTTTTTTAATAATTATTATTTTCTGTGAAATAAAAATAATTAATTTTAAGATGAGATCCAAAACGAGACAGACGATCAATTATAAAGATAAACAGTATTATTCAGGCTTCCTTAACGTAGCCATCCCTGCCACAGCCGAAATTAATTAGAAATTAATTGTTTTTTTCCTCTTTTTATTTTTGTAATATATTAATATATTATAAATAAAAAAATTAAATATTTTTTTGTTTAAATTGATCACAAATTCCCATAATAACAAATTCGACATTTTCCCCTGTGATATTATTTTAAATATTGAAAAAATTTTGGTTTGAACATTTTAATGGCGTTACCGTTCATCGGATGAAAAATAATAAAAAATTTTAAAAAATCATTGAAATAAAAATCGATTGGTAAAGTCTGCTGTACGGTGGAGAAATTTGAGAGAATTTAAAATCAGAGCGCGTTTTGGGATTTTTGCTGTAAATAATCGATGGATTTCAGTAATTATAGATAATGTCTGTTAGGGCTGTTAAGGACCCACGGTCTATTGAGAAACTGTGAAATATTGACGTTTTGAAAAATCGATTCAAACAAAAACCTTTTTAAACTGGATAATTAAAATTGATACGATAAATGATGTTAAATATAAAACAATGGTAGCGTCATCTTTTAATTTCGTTTCTTTTCCTATTAAAACCGCTTATTGCAAAGATGCCTGCAGTCACAAGAATGCGTTTAATTGATAATAAGGATTTCGAGTTGGAAAGAGACTTTTCAAAACAATCTTGGCCTGGAACTTTCTATGGAAGAAAATGTTCAAAAACTTCTGAAATTGAGAGGAAATATTCGGTGTGTCTGCCATGACTCATTGAGGAAATTGTTAATATTCCCAGCACAACTGTACCTTTCATTTTAAAGGACATTTTTGGATTGGCTCTTTAAAATCATACCTCTCTTCAGAAGATTTTTTTAATATTTTTTTATCTTAAAAATTTCTGGATTTTCATTACTTTTCCCTGTATTTTTGAAAGGTTAATATCCTTTACAAATCATCAACTGTGAAAAGTGATATTATCAGGTTATACCTTAAAAAACGGCGGTGTCTACAAATGTAAATAAACTAAATCAAAGAGATATCGAACATTTTATTCGTTAATTTTTTCTGCCATTGTTTTCAATACACTTTTGCTCTCGAGACAATAAATCAAAACTCTCTTTTCATAGAAATCAGGATTTCTAAATAAAAAAAACTGAAGAATGGCATTTTAAACGTCACATTGTTTCCGAAACATATTATTGGTCAGAAGTGTCTCCATATGTTTAAATAAATGATATTCTGATGGCAAAGGGTCCGGTGAATTAGTTGGATAAAGTAAAAGGAAATTATTTTAAAAATTACGTAAGAATAATTTTTAAAATTTTTTTTTAATTTTAAATTAATTTTCAGAACATCGCCACAGTCACAAAATCACTTTGGATTTCGCCCGACGTGCCTAATAAAGTTCTCAACGAATGGAGAGTTGTTGAGTTGCTTTCCTAAGTCGATAATCTTGCCTCAGCCCCATAAATTATATAAAAGTAATTATACCAGAATTCGTTCAGATTGGCCTTGGGCTGAAAAATAAAATTAACACTGAAATCATCATTGGGGAAATTGATAAATATCCTTCTTGACGTGACGATTCGGGAAGACATTTCATTTATTTAGGCTTGAATGTTGTGGATGCTCTCTTTATTTATATACTTTTTGTTTCTTTCCCCTTTCTTCCTTTAGTATTATTTTTATTTATTATTATTATTATTATTATTAATATTATTTACATTTTTATTTATTATTAATTAATTTTTATTGTTATTATTTTCATTATTATTATTATTTATTATTGTTATTATTATTAATTTTATTTTATTTTTATTATTACTTTTTTTATTTATTATTATTTAATTTCTTAAAATTTTTTTAAAAATTATTTTTGTAATTTTGTATTGTTATTATTATTTATTTTTATTATTATTTATTTATTATTATTAATTTACTTTTATTTTTATTATTACTATTATTATTTATTATTTTTTTCTTTAAAAATTTTTTTATATCATGATTATTATTTCATTTTATTATTTTTACTATTATCATTATAAAAATATTATTTTTCAAATTAATAATATTTTAAATTTAATATTTTTTATTAATTCTATTTAACTTTGATGTCATTTTGTTATTTATACGAAGAGAAATTTTATTAAAATAAATTTTTAAAAATATAATTTTTTTAATTAAATTCCCAAATTCTCTCGAGTTTCCTAATTAATTTTCCTCCTGAACGTTTCAACATGAAATGGAAAACTCTTTCAGCCATTATACTTCATTGAGAGTGAAAAATCAATACCCGTTTATTATTAATTATGTTTCCCAATGAAATAGATAATAATAATATTTTCCATTTATTATTTAATTCACCATATTTTTCCCCAATTAAAAATTCGGACAAAATTTAAGCAACTTAAGTAAACGTAAACCATCGAATATTCTCCACAAATTTTCTCAATTATTTCTTGCATAAAATTGATTTTTTTGAGCCTGAAAGTTTATTAAAATTTATTCGCTTCATTGAACAATTCTTCATCGATTTTGTTTCACTTTTCTCTCAGCTTTTACCAATTTGGTCACAATGATTGTGGAACACCCTTTATTGTGATGGACACTTGTTACGTGGGATTTGACACGAAAAATATATACATTCAAATAATAATATTCCTTCTCATAATATTACTTTAATAATTTAGGAAAAAATAAAAAAACAAAATAAAAAATAATAATAAAAAATTTTTTAAATATGTAATAATAATAATAATAATAATAATAATAATAATAATAATTATTATTATTATTATTATTATTATTATTATTATTATT
>JBBMKC010205010.1:0-13638 GCA_037834085.1 Bipalium vagum
CAATCATTACTAATAGGTTTATTCCAGGAATATTTAACAAATATGCTCTATAATATTACATTATATATATAAATAATAATATTATTAATTAAATTTTTGGGATTTCGAAAAATTGCTAAAAGTAATATATCAAAATCTCGTCCTATTGTGAAATCCTTTTGCATCGTCTTCAAAAAATGAAAATCTCACTGGAATGTCTTCATCAATGAATAATCTCAGCAAAATAAACCATTCTTCTTTGAGAATCCATATCTATTCATAATCATCTTATTTTATTTATCTGGGCAGCTTTCTGGGAATAGCCGTCTCTTTATATAATTGTATAAACCAATTCCTACGCTTTGAGTCGGCTTTTTCATTCAAAATCTCATTAATTCTAACTTTATCTCCACGTCCAGATAAAGTTAGTAAAATAATTTATTACCACGATGACGTAATTTATTTCTTTATTTATAATTTAATTAATCTATAAAAAAAAATCTATAAGTCAAAACATGTGTACTGTTTATGGGTATGATACCATATCTGAATGAACTGGAAGGAGTGGTTCGCATGATTTCAATAAGCCAAATTTGAATTGAGAAATGCACCTACTTCTGACCAACCATTTTCAGATAACCAAGAAAAGATCATGAAAATAATCAAATAGGACCATCAAATAGGCATTTATAACATTGCATAGGATCTAGGCATTTTTGAAAAAATTCTTAAATCATCAGAAAAAGCTTGATATTGGAGTACCTAATAATTTCTTTTTGTGAATCTTAATGGAAAAGAAATTAACTTGAACCATTTCTTTAAAATATGATAAGATTAAATCAAATGATGACAAAAGTTTGTCTGGAATTGTACAACATAAAGAGAGTTGTATTACATCACGACAAACCCTACGACACATTGGAAGTATAATAATAATCCTGTATATAATGCAGACGTCTGAGTGTCAATTGATTTTGTTTCTGCTGAATTTTTATTTATGGAATCCAATGGTTTCAAGATAAGATTTGGAGAGTACATTGTACACTATCTTATCAGAAATCTCAGAAATTCTAAAGAGATTAGTGAAAAGTTCTCGAACCAAATGAAACATTTAATTTGATAAAGCTTATTTGATATATTAAAAAAATGTTTATTTGTTACTTAAAGAATGAAGGAAGCATTTTAGTTCATATATTATATATTAATGAAATATAAAGATAAACATTTAAATATTATTCTTACAATTTAGCTTGTTTCAGAGATTTAATACATATTGCCCTTTGTATCATAGTTTGGTTGATTGCATATATGCCTCCCCACAAAAATGCACCTCCAATTATCACTCCCAAGAAGGAGTGTCTTGTTCGAGGATCGAAAGAAAAGCTAAATTTTAACCTCAATCATATCTATGTAAAGAAAATAAAAATTAACTCAATATTCATCCTTTCATTTCTTAATGCAGTATACATAATTTTATTTATGCCACCACTATCAATCGAGCCTTTCACAATTATCCCAAACATTCCCAAGAACATCATAATTAATTGAAGTACATCTGTCCATATAACTGCTTTCAGTCCACCCTATTTTATTATTCAGCTAATATCTAACATTATTAAATACGTATTACAAATAATTATTGATTTAAAAAAATTATTTATTATACTGGTGCAGAATTAATGCAGGTTTATGATATTTATACTTATAAGAAATAATTATCTCTAAATATTTTTCTATTATACATAATATTATATAAATAATTTATAAGATTATGTTAACTGTTTGGTAAAATCATTCACTATAACTTTCTGAAAAAAGGTGAAACCAAAACCTCATTAAATTATTACAAATAAATGCACTAGAAACTTAAAATTCTGTATTCCGCATTTTTCAATAAAGTGACTAAAATACTTTTGCACGACAATGCCCAGCCATTTGATTAGTATTGAAAATGGCTTATGAGATTAACTTTCCATACGGAGTGGTCGTGATTTGATTGATCGGTGAGTGCTATAAGTACAAGTTTCAGAATTGAGGAAGGAATTAAAAAAGGATAATTTAGTGACAGAAATATTTTGGGGGTAAATGTTAAAATATTAGAGAATTAATAGGAAATTTTTTTATTTTTGAAAACATGTTAATTTTAAATTAAATTGGAATTGAAGAGTCCATAGTAAACTTGTTGCTAAACTTAGATGCTATGAAGTAGTTCACCGAAAGCTTTATCTGAAGTAGAATCGATATTAAATATTATTATAACCTAAATAATTAATTAAATCAATTTTTTAAGGAATTTTGATTTATGTAATTTCAGTTGAATTGTCGATAAGGTCGATGAAGTAGATTTTTCAGACATTTTCTTGTTTTTTTATTATTTGAAAAATTAGTTTTGCGTTATTGTATTTCACATAAATAAAAAATTTAAAATTACATTCTAATTAATTTAAAGGATGTTAATAATTAATGAACACAACTAAAAGATTTTAAAATCAAATCTTTTTACGGTTTCGGTTAATAAAAAATTTTAAAAATTAGATAATTCTAGAGTATGAGAAGATTAATCAGAAATGAGGAATTTATTAATTTTAATCTATTTAAAAAGTATGAATGAAATTTTAAAAATATACTTAATTTTAAAATTTAATTAAAAAAGGAATTTCCAGGTCTGAGAAAATTTTTTTAAATATTACTTGGTTTATCACTTAATAAATCTTTTAAAAAATGAATTGTAGTTCTAATTATAAACCGATTGATATTAACATTGCAGCCATCACCATCTAGGATCCGATCACCGAACGTCTCCAACTAAAAACGTTCTGTAAGGTTGACCCTGTTGAGAAATTTATCATGCAGTGCACAAGGTACTTCACGGTGAAAGAGACACCAGTGAAAAGAAGGAAAACCTTGAGCTATTGCCTATTAGACTTAAATTTAGTAGAGAAGTATGAAAGCACGGCCGGAATAGTTAGTGGATTCGAAGGAAGGTTACGATTGGCCTTTTCCAAACCAAAAGATATGATGGTTGATTTGGAAAAGTTAATCAACTATCTTAGAGAAGCCGATGGTGTGGAAGATGTCAAATTACGAAAGATAATTGAGGTAACCGAAGACTCGTTTATGGCTGATAAATTGGACATCTGACAAAGTATACAATAAAAGAAAAGGTGAGCCAATTAATTTAAAACCATTAATTCAACCAATGAATTTGGAATAAAAGATAAACGAGTCGATAAAGAATCTTTATGATAATAAATATTATCAGAAAATGTAATTACCGGTGGAAAACCCCATTGATATGCGTTTGGAAAAAAGAGAAGAAAGACATTCGAACTTGTCTGGACTTAAGAATGCTTAATGAAGTGACCGAAAGACAAACATTTCCAATGCCAAACGTTGACGAAATATTAGATGAGCTAGGTGAAGCACGTTATTTTAGCTCAATAGACCTCTGAAGCTTATTATCAAGTTGAATTGGACATAGATTCACAAGAGAAGACTGCTTTTTCTAACAGAGCTGTACAGTACTGTTTTAACAGAATGACATTTGGCATTGCAGAGGCACCAGGAACATTTCAAGACGTAATGACACAAGTCATCGGTAAAATCAAATGAGCTATCGTATATCTAGATGATATTCTGGTTTTTACGAGCAATTTGGAAAATCGTTATAATGTCTTAAATCAGATTTTAATGAGCATAAAAGAAGCTGGTTTAAGAATTAATTCCGAAAAATGCCAATTATTAAAGGAGGAAGTCAAATTCCTCGGCCATATTGTAAACAAAGGCGGTGTTCAAACAGACCAATAAAAATAGATGATATCCGAACATTTACGAAACGTAAATGTGTAAAAAAATTGAGAAGCTTTTTGAATATCTGCAATTACTATAGACGATTCATGAAAGGGTATACACAGAAAGCAAAACCTATGGAACGATTATGAGAAATTAATAATAAAAAATTTATTTGGACACAAGAAGTAAATAAAGCTTTCGAAAAACAAAGAGACACTGATATCTATCCCAATATGCTTTACAGATATGAATAAAGAGTTCATTCTTGATACTGATGCAAGTTGCGACACAATTGTGGTAGTTTTGTCACAGAGAGATTCAAATGGTCATGAAAGAGTAGTAGCAATATGGCTCAATGAACGCTCATGAAAAAGGTTAATGCGTGACACGGAAACAGCTGCTGGCTGTGTATTACTTCTATAACCATTTCAACCATTATTTATATAGGAACCGGTTCACATTACCTACGGATCACAAAGCAATAACCTTTATGCTAACAAAAAAAAAACAACTTATCTCTCAATTTCAAGCATGGATCAATTATCTCATTAGTCTAGACATGAGATTAGAATACAGGAAATTCAGATGCAGATATACTTTCAAGGTTGAAATCCGATACATGTGCACAATGTCAAACACAGCATGAAGAACCAAAAATAGGAATAGTTCGAACAAAGATTTTAGACGCGGTAATAATAGAAAAGCATCAGCTAGAAACGGAAGCAGAAAAAAATAAAATGTGTGAGGTTAAGGCGTTTCAAGATATCGTTTGGTCGGCTCATCATATGCTGACACATGCTGGAGCTGAAAAAGTTTTCTTTTATATGAAAGACAATTTTCAATTTCAAATTTGAAGGAAAAAGTTCAGGAGATCATTCAAACGTGTGGAGCTTGTCAGAGATATAAAGTTGTCACAATGAGGACCAAGGAAGAAGTACAGAAAGTAGAAGCGTCAGAACTTTTTGAAGACATATATATAGATATATGTGGGCCTTTAAGGGAAACTACTGTAAGGAGAAAATATTTCCTTAGTATTATAGATAAATATAGCAAATATATTTCTTTGACCGCGATGGTAATACAAGATGAAACTCCGTGCAAAATATAATTATGAATATTTGGATTCTGAAATTCGGAAATCCAAAAACAATAAATGTAGATTGTGGTAAAGTGTTTGAATCTAGAGACATGAAGGATTTTGCAAAGAGCGTTAATGCCAATCTATGTTTTTCGAGTCCATACCATCACAACACAAATGACCAAATAGAAAGACATTTCAGAACCGTGCTTCCAGCAGTTTTCGATGTTTCCAATAGTTTGATGCTTGTAATGAAATGCTTAACGAAATTTTCTCGCTCTAGTGTTTCTGCCCATCTTCTTCGGATTCCAATTCATTTTAAACTATTCTGGTCAGACGTTTTAATCAGTCGTAGACCAGGTTGATTAATGTAGAATGGATTCCCTTTTAGACCATTAATTCCAAATCTGTGCCTCACTGCGGACACTGATCTAATCTTGGTAATTCAGTTTCCATTTTCCTTTTGGGAAAATGCTAAATTAATAATTATCATAATTATCATTTGTCCTTTTTTATTAATTATAATTATTATATAATTAGTATTTTTAGTATTATTATTATGAAAAATAATTATTAATCTTTATTATTATTTTTATGATTTCATTTCCGATCTTTTTTCTGTTTTAATAATAAAACTAATTAATATTATAAATACTCCAGACACCTTTGAAGTTTTTAACAGATTATTTTTACAATAGTAACAGGAATATGTACTTGGCTAACCCAAGCAAATTAATATAATCTATTATTTTATTTCTTGGTTTCATATTTTTATTTTTTGCACATTTAATACTTTCTTCAATTCTTTTGTTTTAATTTTTGCTAAATTCGTATATTCTAAAATATTTAAATATAATCTAAACTATTTTAACCCCTTTCCAAAATATAAAAGAATTAATATTTTTATTAATATAATAATATAATAAAACCATTCATTTTATTAATTATTATTTTTCATCATTAAAAAAATGTATTTTAGTTTACCCACAACAATAATATTTATTATTTTTCTTCAGTTATTTCAGTCATTTTTAAGAAAAAAATGTTTTACAAAATTAAATTTGTTTTATTTAAGTACATAAATAATATGACAGAAAAATTAATTTATCTTAATTTGATATAATGTTTGTTAAAATCGGTTTAGTAGATCAAAAATGATAAAGGGTTGAATATCTAAATATTAATTTTTAAAACATATTCTTCAATGTAGTTAAGTTATTTATTATTGATTTGTTTAAATAAATACTTTTCACCTTCACGTGTTATATTTTATACTGTTATGAAGAACGAATTAACTGGCGACCACACCGGAAATGTCAATGTTGTCACAAGGAGACAAGACAGGAAAATAATTATGGATGCTTTGCCGAGTAAAGCCCAAGAGTTAATAAACTTTAATGTTCGCCGATTCAATGGACGAAGTTCAAGTGAGGTTCTTATTTTATATATCCGGGATAGATATTATACTTGGAAAAAATAGACTTTCATAAAAAATGTTTTCTTTTTTAGTGAAATTGTTATTTTTTATTTGTATTATTATCGTACGGATAATTATTGGAGTATATATATTTATTATAATATAACTAATTATAATAATTTAATTATATTTTTAAAACAATTTTTTTTCCGTTTTTTTAAAATATATATATAGTTAATAACATTTTATATAATAATTCTGTTTTTCAGGACTGCTTCAACCCATTATTAATATTCCAAAAATTATAAGTGAATATTTATGATGATAAAATTTTTTATCTAAAAAACTAAAAACAAAATTTTTTCATTTAAAAGAAACATTTTTAAACAACTATTTTTTTTAACAAATTGAAGATTTTGAGCAAAAATGTTATACCTACTTTATGAATTGTAAAACTAATTTCTTCATTATTAAAATCAACTAGTTCATTTTTATCATCAATTATTTTAAGTTTTATTTAATTTTTTGTTTTAGTAAATTAGATATTTCGGCTTTTCGATTATTCTATATCTTTTTTTAACTGTAATACTTGTAATAATTGCTTATAGAATTAACAGGGGAATTCGAAAAAGACAAAAATATTTCTTTCATTTTCAAAAAATAAAATTATAAAATACGCATTGAGTTCCAAAATCTCACAACTCAAGCTTGTTATTTTCAAAAATATTTGGTGATGAGATATCAAGAACAATCGATGATATTTTATGTCAAAAAACAAATGGCCTGAAATATATAAGACAGTAGGAAAATTATGAAAACGCCTAAATATCATTCATTTGATTTATCATTGCAGGTTTGGTTTTGTGAATTGAGGAATGGAATTTTAAATAAGAACACTTTGGTTAACAAAGCAAAAAATTCACTGCACAACTTAATATTATTGACTTCAAATTTTCAAAAGAGAAATAAAATAAAATTATACAAACTATCAGGTACAGTTGCTTCAACAGATTTGTCTAATATCAAGAAGTGTCTTATCAAAATATCATCAGAATTTTCGGTATTTAAACCAAGCACTATTTTTAACATGTATAGTTTTAACTCTTTTACGATTTCATAGGTGATTAGACGCTAAGTATACAGTCATGTACGCGAGGAACAAAAATAGCAAGCAGAGAATAACAATTGGTATTACATGCAATGCTAATGGTACAAAACAATTACCGATTTTGGTTATTAGTACAGCAAGAAATCCAAAAGCTTTTAAAAAATTTCAAAGCAAAATTATTGTCAATATTATTGGAATAGAAAAGCTTGGATGACAAGTGAAATTTTTAAAAATTGCCTATTTCAACTTGATGAACAATTGAAAAAAACAAGTTGCAAAAATCGTATTATGACTAGAAAAGCCACAGGACCTTTGGATATAAATGAATCCCTGAATAATATTAGATTGATTTTCTTTGATCCAAATCTTAAAACTCATATTCAACCACTGTATTAAGGATAATTCAAAATTTTTAAATCCATTACAAAAATTTTCTTATGGATTTAATTATTGATTGTATCAAAAATAATGAAACAAAGTGCGATTTATCAATGGTAAACATCTAGAGCTATAATGCTTGGCACCGAGTAACATTTTTAACAATCACAAATTGTTGGAACAAAAAGGAAATTTTTGAAAAATTTTAATGTGGTTATGATTACCCTGAAAACAAAAAAACATTTTAAAGAAATGGGTGAAATAATTGATGAATTTCTGACTTTGGAGTCTAAACTATCAACTTCTGAATTTCGGAATTGATGAGGAAAATTTACAACTTATTGCAGAAGATGAAGAACAAAGTGAAATTTTTCAAGAATATTTGTAAAAGTCTCTTAAGGATGCCTCCAAAGCGGTAATTTTATTAGAGACATTTTTGAAGCAGCAAGAACGTTCAAATCCAAAAGATCATAAGATCATTCATTTAAGACAGTTTCTCGATCAAAAGATGCATGGGAAGCAAACAAAAGTTAATGAATATCTTAAAACATTGTTTGAACTTTTTATTGATTTTCAATGAATTCAAATATTACTATAAAATATTATTATAATTTATATCTAAAAAAATACGCAAAGTATGACAATTAATTTATAATAATTATTAATTAGGCAATCAAATTCACTTCGATGACCGCCATAAAATATGGAATTTATCACTATGGCAGTCAATGGAAGTTTGACTGTAATTTATTTTCATAAAATTTAATCATATTGAAATTTATTTTCCATTTTTTTGGGTATTTCATTAATTTTATATCCAGTGGGAGTTAAATATAAATCTTTGTTTTTGAATCTGTAACTTTTATAAAAAAAATATTATTAGTTTACTTTATTAAAAATAGAATTAAAAGAAAAAATATATACATAATTAAAATTTAGATTGAACATTGATGAAATTTGTAATTTAAAAAATTCTGATTTTTTACAATTTATAATAAAAGATTTTTAATATTTTTGAGATAAAATGCATATTAATTTTTGCAATGTAACTTCGATTTTTATACAATAAAATTTTTTATGATTATTTCTATATTACGTTTTCAACTAATTTATTTGGAATTTTTCACTATGATTTTTAGATCTTATATAAGACGATAAAGCTTATTATTTTATAAATTATATATCATTTTTCACAAATACATTTTTAAAGTATTTTATTTTGATTATTTAATATTTAAGAAGAATTTTAGATTTCAAATGATATGATAAAGCTGCTTTTGTTTTAAAATATTTATTACAACTATCACAATAAGAGTTAGTATTTATTTTGTGGATCATATTATCAATCATTTTATTACTCATTTTTTAAGGTTAATTTTATTACATTAAATTTAGTTGTTAATTGAAATTAAATTTTTTTTTAACATTTTCTTATTAAATTTGTTAGTTTTTTATTATATTTTTACTAATTTTTTTGTTAAAATGTAAGTCGTGGTATCATGAAAGAACAAGATCACTAGCTAACAGCAATTTTTAAAATCAGAAAACACTAAAAAATTTAAGACTGAGTTTTTCTTTCTCAAAATTAGCAAATGTTTTAGATTTATCAAAACCAATTATAATTTTGAAAATTTTAATTGAAGATATAAAATCAGGTTGAATTATATATTTAAAACATTTTATTTCCTTATTTATTTTCACATAATATTTTCAAATTAAGATAAACAGAATTATAAAGAATTCAATATTTAGGACTGATAAATTCTCTAAACAAATTCTGTAATGATTGATAAAAATGCTGTTAGAGAAAATTTTGGATGAATTCTAGACACTTGCACAAAGTTATAAGTTAATTAGAACAATGTTTTGTAGAGTACATGCAATCATTAAATCGAGAGGATATACAATAAATTAGAAACTTAAACAAAGAATATCTTATTGTTTTAAAAAGGATCTGAAGAATATACAAGACAAAGGTTAACCATAGACTGGACTATATCGACCGGTTTGAAGTCATCAAAATTTTTAACTTTTTTGTATAATCAAAGGATTTTATGACGACTTCAAATCTTTTTACCGTTTTTTAATATCTTGATCCATTTATTATTTATTATTAAACTTTAAAAAGTCATTTTTTAAAGGGTGTTAATTTACAGTTTTCAAACTTATTGATTTCTGTTATTTTTGATTTGTTTTAATATTCATTGATTATTTATTTCATTTTTATTTTTGACACTTTTGAGTTTGGATCGATTTGTTGTTATTACTTGGTGTGCGTTTTTTCTTCTGGAAATTTGTTTGGATTGTTGTACTAATCAAATAAAGCATTGATTCAATTATTCGAAAACGTTGTTGATATAAGGGAAAGAGTCAGTAAAATCACCAGATATATGTGTTACAGTTCCTTAGAATTATCAATTGCCAATTTCGCAGCTGATTGCAACAACATTAAAAGATCTTAAATCAAATAATAACTAATCATAGTTTTATTTTTGAGAAATTTTAATTTAATAATAATACAAAAAATATTTATATGTAAAAATGTGGAATTTTGACAGACTACCGTACATAATTTATTTTATATCCAATTAAAACGTTCAAATACAAATATCATTAAAATATTTTAGTAATTTTCTTTTTCACCGGTATATATAAATTAAAAAAAATTAATATTTTATTAACAATATATTCCATAGTTTATAAATAATTTTTTAAAAACTTGCCAGAGTTGTATAAATAATGCAGACCACACCTGTTGAAACTACAATGACCCAAATATTGACTTCTAAAACTGAAAATAATAAATGGTTAATGATTTTCTTAAATAATTTAAATATTCATATTTTAATTTAAAACATATGAGCTATTAATTTATGATATATATCTTTCTCTGACAAACTTTAGTTTTATTTCAAATACCAATCAAGTTTTATAATAACAATTGTTTTAATATATCAAAACGAAGCACCAATTCCGATGTTTCATAACGGCGACTTGAGAGCAGTAGTGTTACTATTATACCCTATCAAAGTAACTTTCGCTCGTAATCTTTAACTCCTCATTTAACAATTTTGTGCTTGTCGTCCTATTGTAGCCGCACAAAGTTAAACTCAGTCTGAATCAGAACTCCCACAATGATATTTTATCCGCTCTCAGTGAATCAAAACTCCAACAATATTACTTTATTGGCAGCCTAATTGAATCAAAGACAATCACAATAAAACTTTATTGGTACACAAAACTGCACCTTTACACAGAAATCTCAATCACTCACAGAATCAGTATCAGTCAAATGTCTAATAAACACAAAATGCTTCACTGTCCGCAAAATATCAATGAATAAAAATAAAATATGTAATCGAATAAAATTTTAAAATTATCATATTAACTATCACCAATAGAAAAAAATTACCAAAGACTATTTACAGTTAAAGAAAAATATTATAATTACCAATTAATTATTGCAAAAGAAAAACACAAAAAAACAGTAGATAAATAGTATCACCAGGAGCGACAAAGAGTCCCCGGGTCATCCACTAGGTCCTTTCCCAAACTCGTTGGGTCCCCTTGTATAATCCTCTTGCAAAGTCCTGATCATGGAAAAAATAACTACTGGGATCTGTCGTAGAAATCTTCCGGTTTTTATAATGGTTCTCCTGTAATATAACTCTTCCGTTCCAAAATCCAACTATCCAAAAACATGTATTCTTCAAAATCCGAAAAAATTATTATATAATTGAATCTATCCTTTCTATTTTTCTTTTGGGCCCATTTCGGGGAATAGCCATCTCTTTGTATAGTCGTAGGGATTAGTGATCGTAGACCAATCCCTACGCTCAGAGACGATTATTTCCCCTAATAGCTATTAATCAAACTCTATCTCCACGCCGAGATAGAGCTTGATCGAAAAAAGTAATAAATTTAGTCCCCACTCATCTCATAACAAAAAGAATTTTATTAGCTCATAAATCAGATTCTATCTCTACTCCGAGATAAACTTTGATAAAAAATTCATCAAAATTCCCAGTCCCCATGATAGGACGCATTTTACAACAATAATTCTATTTATCCCTATATATTTCGACAGCAAGATCTTAATATATGACTTTTTAGAATTACTTTCATATTCAATTATAAAGGTTTAATTTATTTTATTTTTAAAATAAGAATTTTTTCTAATATTATTATTAATTATTGTAATTATTATTATAATCATGATTTGTGCTTTTGGCAAACCAAACAGTAGTTAAAAGCAGCAGAAGGAAATCTTTAGAAAACAAGCTTGAGTATCTACATTTCAACCGTGTATATTTAAATATTTTATAACAAATTATATTAACATCATTTGTTTATCCAAATTAGAAGTTATCAACAATTAAAAATCTGATGCGTTATGAAATTTTATTTTC
Organism: Bipalium vagum; assembly: GCA_037834085.1. Lineage (NCBI taxonomy): Eukaryota > Metazoa > Platyhelminthes > Tricladida > Geoplanidae > Bipalium > Bipalium vagum. The sequence continues at coordinate 12,162 of JBBMKC010205010.1, forward strand.
TTAAAGGAAAGATTGGCTGTCAAAAAAGACGTACTGCTTATGGGTATGATACCATACCAAAAAGAATCGTGCAGAGGGGTTTGTACAATTTCACCAGGACAATTTTGAGTTGAAAAATGCAGTTCGTTCTGACTAATATGATAAAAACGACGAAACCATAATAATAATCAAACAAGGCCCAACATGTCTAAATAATCAATACATTTGTTAATGAGTTTTTCTACATCACCCGATTTTCTAAGTAGGTCAGAGATTCGGCTAAAATTCTTTGTTGTTATTATTGTTAGATGTTTTATAAAATGAAGACAGTTTATTAAGATATGGTTTTCTGAGATAAATGAAGGTTGATATTATCATATATCATAATTTCCATTGTCAACTAAAATGATATTTCTTATATATCAGGTTGTGTAGTATGAAATTTGTAGGTAATGTAGGTAATTTGTACAAATTTCATACTACAAAATCTGATACATACATATATAATTACTGTCATTTTATAAGTTCAAAAAGAATGAATGACACTTAAAATAAACAATTTATTACACGTAGCACAATACTATTGTTTGAAATTTTCACAATTTTTATTAAAGATTAGGTCATCAAATTAGGTTAAAATTACTTTTATTTTATAAATGTAAAAATTACCAAGATTCAAAGCTAAGGACGGTCCATACAGAACAATTCCCAGATATGGTGTCTAAATATTTCATAAATTATTACAGTAAAATTCGAATTTTTTTTAAAGAATGCTTGATACAAATTAAATATATTTTACTGAGATTCTTCTATTTCATTTTAATATTTTTGTATAATTTTATTGAAAAAAAATGAACATCTCAAAAATTTATTTTTGAATTAATTAGTTTAATAAATCACTGAAGAATCTTAAATCCTTCAAGTATAATTAAAATCTAGCTAGAAGATACAGATTTATTTTAAACTTAAACATAATTCAAATTCAGAAACATTATTTTCAATTATCAAGTTTTTGATAATTGAAAAATCGAAAAATGTTGATCTTTAATAAAAGTAATAAGAATTTTATAAATTAAAAAATATATTTAGCAATATATAGATATTTTAACATTAAATTTATTTAACATAAATTTTTGTACCATTTGAAGAATAAAACCCAATGCTCCAAAGACTTGATTAACCTTTGAAAAACGTAATCCTAAATACTAAATAATATGTAAATATATCAATTAAAAAACAAAAATGTTAATGTTTTAAATTATAAAAACCGCAAAAAATATAATTTTTAAGCTTATTTTAAAAAATTGTCATGTAATATATGAAATTAAAATTAAAAAAATATTCTATAATAATATTTCATGAAAGTTAAATATTATATTTTCTCACATGATTCTCATCTTATCACTAGTTTTCTTAGTTAGTTGATTTTATATTATTATTATTATTATTATTATTATTATTATTATTATTATTATTATTATTATTATTATTATTATTA
>JBBMKC010205021.1:0-13638 GCA_037834085.1 Bipalium vagum
TTTTCTAAGTATGTTCAAACTAAAAATATCTGTAAATTTTTAATTGTTTTTCAAGTGTTAATTAATTTTAATTATTATTAATATTCTTAACATCTATACTCTTTTTGTGATTTTTCTTGGTTATCTTTCCCCGGGGGGTGTCTTTGTTAAACCCAACAAATAATATTATGTATAATTTCTATGATTTTAATGGTAACAATTGAATAAATCATTTATTTATTTAATACTTCAGCAAATCTCTGGTCTTATAACAAATTATTATTCTCTCTTGGTTGTTATAAAAATAATGTACTAACATTTCGAAATGCAAAAGTTAAATTTTCACGATATCTATGATCTATCTTTTGAATATATTTTACAATCTTCCAGTTTTAGTAATAAAAGTTAACTAATAACCTAAACATCACTTTCGTTCTGCTCATTTAAAAATCATAAAATATTAAAGTGATTTTTCATTGTCCAATAAGCTATTTTAAAAGTAAATTTTGGCTTAGTGTTAATTGTGCTACGTAAAAATGAAATTCAATTAATTAACTTAAAGGAAATTAAAAAAATTGCTTAAAGTTGGATAAATTTTCACAGAATTTTTTCCCAATTGTAACACATTAAATCCACTTCCGCCAATACTAGTTGCTCTGACTGACAAGATTTGGTTTGGCATTGGTTATGGTGACTATCGAATCGAAAATTTAACCCAGTGGTCATATCTGGTGGTTGACGAAGAATATTTTCTAAATAATGAGTGCTCAACTTGTTAATAATAATTAACAGAAATCTTGTAATTTCATCAAAGCAAGTCCATGTAAAAAATAAATGAAAAAAGGTCAACTGGAAGAAAGCATTTGTTGTTTCCAATAATAATTTGGTTTTCTCTGAAAAAGGTCTAAAATAACCAAACCAAAAATAACAGATTTTTTCGATTCAAAGAAATCTTAATTTAAAAAAACATTGCACAGGTGGATAAATATATATCACTTTATGATGACTTTGGAGAATTAATTTTGCTTTGATGCTGATATGAACCGGATCTAACTTCATGGTCTAGATTTTCGAGATTCGTTTTAATGAGCACGAGAATTTTTCTCATCTGAAAATACAAAACAATTTCTGGAGTAACGGAAAAGAATTTGACATTACCTGATCAATGAGATCTATAGAATTTTCTACCATGGATTTCCATTGAGATATTTCTTCGATTTGAATTTGCTGCTGCCGCTTTAAAACACTTTTCCAATCATAATTATGCTCCAATCGAGATGATTCACGAGAATAATGATTGTGACGGTTGATCTCCATATTTGTCATTTCCTCAAGTTGTCGAAATCGAGAATACAAAAATGAGAGACACAGGCAAATAATCAGGCTCCTGTAATCATTTTCGTAATTTTAAGAACGTATTGAACATGAAACTTTGTCAGTGTAAGGAATTTTTTTAAAAAGCATATTTATGTTTATAATGTAATTAATATCTTATTAATATCAGGGTATTTGAAATATTCATTTAAAATTTACTTATAAATACTTTTTAAAATTTCATATTGAAATATATAAAATTTAATAACTTAATCTTAATTTATAAGTATTTATACTTAATCATTATTTATATAAAATATTTAGGTTCATTACAAAAGTTTTTACTTGAGTTGAGACAGTGTATGTAAGAACTCAACCGTTAAAAATATATTTGTATCCAACAAATTATAATATCAATATAATAATATTAAGAAATACTTCAATAGAACAATTTGTTTAAATAATCCTTTAATATTTCAAGATAAAAAATTCAGTTAAATGTCATGTTTTATTAACGTTGTACCGATGTGTAAAAACATTAAGTGTATTCTTATATGGTTATGAAGATTTTGTGATGGAGACTTTGCTTAAAAGATCAACCCTGCACTGGATGTCCTTCCATCATCAATGAGGACGTGATTTGGGCTTTAATAAAAAAATCATTCACGGATTTCAATAGGGTAACATAAACTAAATTGATTGGATTTGTCAAAAACTGAATGATTTCACATTTCTAATAGTAACAGGAAGTTAAATCATATAAATTGTGTCTCTAATAGGTATAATGAAACAGTTTCTTAAAAGATGAACATACAAATTGTCACTTATATTTTCTAAAAAATATTAAGCAATCTTCTATTTACCCAATTAAATGAAAAAGATATTGATAATTTGTGGTTCTAACAAAATTGTCAAAAAAAAAATCTACCACTTATTAAAAACTAATTTTAAAAATCAAATAATTTCTCAAAATGCTTTTTTCTAATTAATCACTAAAAGTCTTTCGATTTAATATTATTGGAACGAGGTTTCAAATCTGCAAACCATTGCCGACCACAGAGTTTTTCATCCGAGAATCAACAAAAACATGATAAATGTAAATGAAATGTTAAGGATCTTCTAAACCTGATAACTATTTGATAATAATTCCCAATTGTAATTGCCGAAACCTTACCACCTATGTGGCCCTAGTTTGAAAACTATAAAACTTTTTGGATTTAAAATTTACTCTGGGAAGGATAATAATAATATTAAGCATTAAAAATATTAATACTACTACTCATTATTATAAAATAACTCCCAAAACTGAGGAACTTTGAGAAGACATATCTTTAAATTTTCAGTTCTTAAAAACAAGTTACTCAAAGATTAATGATAAAAGTGTATTGACAAAATGCGATTGATTTTAAAAGGAGTCGACGCCCAAAGTTAAACTTTTTAATCCAGATTTTTAAAGTACATTTAAATTTTTCAAAAATTGATACAAGTGAGAACATTTCCTATTCTTACTAAAAAAGACCAAAAGAACAACAAATATGGTTTAATAATGCTATTTCTCGAAATTTAGACTAAATCTATGTAAAATTTGAAAAATTCATTAAAATCAAGAAATTCGGAATAAAACTTTTGAACAATAAGATCCAATTCATTCTCATTGTTACCATGAAACAAGAATACTTGACTTGATTCATATTTCTTAATTAGTTAAAAATCTTTATTTTCATTAATAACCATTTATTCTTTATAAAGTCTTTTTAAAACACGGAATTGTTTCAGAATAATTTTTTAAAAATATCCCTTGACATGATTAAAAATTCGGAAAAACGTAATTTTTCCCAATTCGCATATTTTTCTATTATGAGGAGATTAAATCGTTCAAGAGAATTGTTGATTTTTAACTATGTAAAGTTAAAAAAATATCAATGAATTCCTTTGATTGCTTAAATGTGCTGTACTTACCTTTTCATAACGTTGAGAAAATAATCAAATATATTTAATATTTAGACAATTATATATTTTTTAATTGAAGCAAATCTTAAAATCTCTGAATTTTTCACTATTTTATGTAAAAATTTTAAAATCTATGGTTAAATTTTATTGTCTATGGAAAAGTCAACATTTTATGGAAAATAGCTATATTCTATAGATAAAAAACATCTGGCCGATAGCTAATTGGTGACTGAAATTCTCTTACAAAGGAGTCTGAGCCAAAGTTGGTTCAGCATAATTATCATTTTTAAGTAACGATATCTCTATTTTTAATAACTTCTGACTTTATTTCATTCTATTGTTGTCATTGTTCAACTTTGAGTTTCACAAGTGATCCGGTGGTAACGTTTAGACAAACTGATATTTTGAGGTTTACCTCAAGCAATTCTGCGGTAACCTTGCTGTAATATATAGTGCAATTAATAAAAGGTCTTGGACTATGAGTTATTAGTTTAAGTAATTTGTAAACACAACTTTTTAATATATAATTTTAACAAAATGAATACTGAAATTTCTTCGAAATAATTTTAAATATGATAAAAAATCACATTAAGATTAAGAAAAGATCAAAATTAGAAGATCAAAAATCAAAAAGTTTTAAGTCCACAATAACTAATCGAAAAAGTCAAAAACAATTAAGCTATTTTGGAAATCTGAAAATTGATTAGAGGAACTATAAACAAAATATAATGGAAATGAATAAAGATTTTTGTGACAAAATGCTTACTAATCACACAAATTATGAAATTAAAATATTTTGATAGGTATTTAAATGATGCTGCAAAATTTTCTAGTATAATGGTAAAAAAGAATCTTACAATATTATCAATATCAACCAAGCTCTGTCAGGTCGTAATATGTTGCCCACGTTAAAAGATATATCTTCAGTCAATTTGGAATTCTTGGAATCATTAACTGATTTAATGATTTTGGATTTGTTGTGATGAGATTCATTCAGTAGTTTCCTGTTGCTCACCTTCGTCTTGTTTAAAGGTCCCATGTTATGGTTGACATTTAGTTGACGCAAATGTTCACCCAATCCTTTGGCTTCGTGTTTTAAAGATGAAGCTGTGAAAATATTATGACAATTACATACACAAGTGAAAAACTAGATTCAAATAGATTCCATTATAAACTTTCAAATTTTAAAATATCTGCTATTGCCTAACAATTGATCAGCACAATATTGATATTCGTACAACTAAAAATTAACAATGGAACATTGATTTTGGTGTCAATAATTGGAAATTTGATAAAGTTCAAATTAGATTTATGAATTGTAGAAGTACTAAAAAGTGTCTTTATATTAATATTTGTAAGAACATAATTTCCCTGTTCACAATTGAAGAGAAAAGTTCTTTGATAAAATGCTTCCCGGTTCAATACAATCAAGAACTTAAAGGTGCATGAGAAAAACTTGTCAAAGCAATTAAATTGTAAGAAATAATAAAAATAGATGTTCCAACTATTGATCATTAAAATAAAGTTTCATAAAATAATATAATTTACAACCAAAAATAAGTGTGACACATCAATATTTAAAAATCCTATAATACAATAATTTCAAAAATAAAAAATGGTGGCACATTTGAAGACTACTAAAGACTGTAAAACTAAACTTGTGGTTTGAAGTACTCTTTCTTGTGACTGAACTTTATTAAACGGGAGGCTACTTTAAAGTTAGATTACTTTGAAACTAATGGTTACCAATAATAAAATTAAATCAGAAAATGATCTTCAAATTATCGATTATATTTGTTCACCAAAGCTGTGATAATTGGGCTACATCAAAATCCAAGTACCGTTTTTGTTTGATAAAACTGATCAAGTGTATAATTGATTTATTAGAGCCTAAATACTCTAATTATCGTTAACGTTATTATAAGAAAGAAAAATCAAAGCACTAAAGTCATAAAATCAATAAAGCATAACATTTGACAATAATAATATTAATTTTTTAAATCGATAAAATAAAATCGGAAACAAAAAATATTGGATATTGATTAAAAATTTACTTTGACAATTAACTAGTATACCTATACCTTATTTAAATAAATCAATAATTAGACATGCATATCAAATAAAAATAATTCTTATATAAAGCTTTGATCAATAAACTACATCAAATTTTCATCAGTTAACGAAAAGGAAGCCGTGCTTACCTAATTCCGTAAAGTAATCAGTGAGTCCAGATTTTGCGGTTGATTCAATTAGGGCTATTTTTTATAGAAGAAGACATTATCAAAAAGTAAATGAAGAAAACAAGACTTACATTTCGAAGCGAAAAATACTGACTTGTCATACATAACTTGGGATGTAACTTTGAGCTTGGATTTAAATGCATTAATGTGAATGAGACAATATCTATTGACACAGTGGAAACAATCGGACAATGGAAAACCACCGTTCCGAACAATGGTATCGACAACGTAAAAAAATCCCGGCTGACTAGATCCATGAATAATCTGGAAAAGAAAAAGATTTCACTCTTGAAACAACCAAGTGAGACAAATAAGTGAATTAATCGATGGTGACGGTCGAAAAAAATCTTATTGATTTTGAATAGACCTTAATTGCAAATACCACAATTAATAAAGTGGTTAAGTAAATAATCGGCATTTTTGAAATTAGATTGATAAAATTAGCAATTAATTATTTTAGAATTTATCTCCAATTAAATACAAATGTGTTCCGATTTCATTTAATGGTTTATATTAAGCTGACATCACTGTGTAAATAAGCGGAAAGTTAAGTTTGATCGTCTTTTTTCAAAAATTATGTCCCGATTAACCGAAATCCGGATTTGTAATTAAATACAGAAAATTGACCCAAGGAAGGACATGCAAATATTATTGACTAACTTCAAACACTAATCAATCGGAAATATTAAAGATAATCTTCCGAAAAACATAAAAAGCATATTAAATTGATTTTTTGCAACTTATAAATTTCTTTATGATAACTATTGAAAGAAGATAATTTTAACTTCAAATTATTAGAATCCGCCTATCTCACTGAAACAAATTAAAACTATTGTTTTAATTTCATCATTGTTTTCGGAGCATAATTTTCTAAATATAGAAAATGGTGTCAGTTTTGGCTGTAGTGATTTCTACTTAAGAGAAATAGCTATAAATCAACACAAGTAAAAGAATGTACATATTTTATGTTACATAATTTATAAAACCCATTAATTTTTGCTTTTATTTTAGTTGAAAGTCAGAGGAAGAATTTCATCTGAATTTGTAATTAATAATATTATTATACAAAGATATTTTAAATTTTAATAAAAATATAAATTTTAAAGAATCGAATCCACTTACATCAAAACTTTTGTTTTTATAAAATATTTAATTTCCAAATATTTCCTAGAAAGAAATTGACCTGATTGCGGATAAAAGTCAATAATTAATGTTTTTCAGTTGAAAATATTTTTTTAAAAAATCTTACAGCAGTGTTAAAAATTTACAATGAAAACAGAGAAAAAGATTATTGATTTATAACTTGTTAGTCAATAATTGATCATTATGCTAAATGTAAACTTAAATTGTTTTTATTTTTTCATGATCTCATTGGTGATTAAATGTGATTTATTTAATAATGTCGAATTCCAGTTTTTACATTTATCTAAACAGGTAGAACATTAAAAGTATGAAAACACCAATCACACAACGAAAGCTTTAACTAAGTGATCTAGATTTTAAAGAAATACAATGTTTCTGACCATTATTAAAGAGAAAACGGTGACGAACTGATTTTGTATTCCTGATAGGGCATATCTAATCATTTCCATTGTCTTATTAAACTAAAGAGAGGGTTTAGACAAGTTAGAATATAGATAGGATATTACTAAGCAATGGAAACAAGTAACAAAAAATGTGACGATTTATTTTTCCATAAATGTCAGAAGGAAATAGAAGAATTAAATATTTTTTGTAAAGATTCAATTAGTTGTCAGATCAAGATACCATCTTTTAACAAGAATAATTCGTTGAAAATTTTTTTGGATATTGGTTTTTTATGCAAATCGATTAAAGAACAGAGAATCCTTTATTGGTTCACCATTTTTAAGATGATGATTCGAAAAAAATCATAGTTAAACATTACTATTAAAAATGAAAAGTAGATATTTAACTATATTCTGAAAAATATTGATTTTTTGTTAATTGTAAAATAAACTTCTTAATCAATAACGAATTTTATAATTTTTAAAAATATATTTTACAATAGTACGACGGATGTGTTTCATTGAGCACTGATTTAGGTACTTGAACTTTTTATCACAAGATCTGTCTATAAAATTGTTTTCATAAAATAACTATATTGTAACAGGACATTATTATATACAGGACGTAATAAATAGAAAAAATATGTCAAAAATCATTAAAATCTAGGTTTAAAACTTAAAATTTTTATTTAATTTGCAATTGGCGAAAAACGTCTTTTGTCAATATAACTTTCTCCAAAATATCTAGAAAAACAAATCGGTGATTTTGTATTATTAAATGTCTTCAATTATTGAAATTTGAGAAGTGTTTCATGATTTTTTTCCAGATTCTTATTACCTCTATTGATATAAGTTTAGAAATTTAAGTGTAATCATTTTTTAAACATCTTAAAAAATAATGATAACATGAATTGCTAAAATTTCAATTACCTGTTTTTCTTCAGATGCAGATATTTTAGGACCGATTTTTGCCTTTAATGTCAATGTATAATAAATTGTCCGTTCTTTCGCAGAATTGGTTTTGCAGTCCTCTGGCCACGGGGTTTGTACAATATCAAATGTTTTCCGATATTCTGCAAATCGACGATAAAATGAGCTGTTGGTGAATACACAGGTAAATAATCTATCGACATGCATATCGATTTCTTCGTCAACGTAAATCTTTTGAAAATGTTCATGATTTTGACAAATTTCAAATAAATGCTTATTGTTCGATTCATTTGTTGAGGATGCTGTATTAGGGGGTATATCAGTTCTCTCGTTCACCAAATCTTCTTTACGCTTCGAAAATATTAGAATTAGAACATCCGTTGAAAAATGTATTCATAAAACAAAAAATTCTTTTGTTTTGTTCTTATTTTGAAAAGTATTTTACAAAAATTATATCATTAATAAAATAATAATTGGTTAAATGGCGTTTGTTACATTTTTAAAATGAAAAAATAATAAAAAGTCGCATGGAAATTATAGAATATAAAAAATAGAAAATTGTAATGTATTGATTATTTAATCTGATCCAATCAAAAAAATCTAAATTTAATATATATTAATTAAATCAATTTATTAAAAATTTTTAAAATGGAAAAGATATTTCAAAAAATTTTCATGGTCGTGGACACTCCAATCAATCAATTTGTTGAATATTACAGTGTGACTGAATGGCACAATATGACGTAAAGACCAAAAACCACAGATCAAATTTGGTAATTAGACTCCCCACTAGAGTCAGTTGCTAACCATTCTCTGATACTAATTTCCACAAGTGACAAACGTCGATTTCTTCTATCCAATCAGAATTAAAACAACTGCGACAAGCACAATAATTTAATATATTTTTCCCATAATGTGAATTTATTGGCAACATATTTTTCTCATTAAATATTAATTATCTTTCGAATTATTTATTCTAAATATTATTTCTAACGAGTACAGGCTTCATAAGACCTAGACAACCAATTTGAATACAGACCACTCAACATTGATATTTAATTTCTAATGTTGATAATATTAATAATTCAAATAAATTAATTCAATTTTTAAAAACAAAATTTTATTGATTTTTTTATTTTGTAGCACAAATTCAGATATTTTAAAGATATTATAAAATTAACAAGACAAGCTTCTGATCTTTAAATGTCAAATTAATACCATATAAGTCCATTACCTGCATAAAAAAAACAATCAGGTTGGATTTAATATTTTTTCCTTTCTCTATCTTTTTAAAATTCGAACGGTTTATATTTTGATTGAATTTAATAACAAAGTTTGTAATATTTATAACAATTTTGAAAATATGCCTAAAATTGTAACAATAATTTCAAATGGTACAAAATAAGAATTATTAGATCTCGAATATAGAGACATTAAATTAGTAAAAATTGTTAGTTATTCCTAAAAATTATCAATCAGAGAGGAATTGATTGAAGAATTATAAATAGAAATCTTCTACAAATAATCAATGAGCAAAGTCACTAACACAAGATCCGATTACCTTTAATCTATGTTTTAATATTGGAGATAAGTGGTCCCCAATTTCGTCGGGATGATTAAGGTTACTGGAATACAGCGATGGATCTGTGTCGGAATCCGAATCATCACCAACAACGAAATTAGCTGAACTATGCTTTAACATTTCTTCAGATGTTGCTGTTTGACAAATGTCTTCCGATATATCATTAATCTAAGATTAGAAACAGTTTCCAATCAGCTGGTATCGAAAATTTGTAGAAAACTATTCACAATTTAAAAGTGAACACATTCAATTTTCTTCATTTTAGTTTTAAACTCTTTAGCAAATCTATGCAACTTTCTAAAGCGGAACAGGTATTCATTTTTTATTAAGCTCTAACGAATAGAGTGCATCGTTTATTGTATTTTTGTCGAATTCGATAATTTTATTGGATTTGCTTTAAGAACAAAAAGGAAATTTTTCCTGACCACAAATTACAAAGGAAACAAAAAATCAATAAAAATAATAATAGTAATTTTAATAATTTTTTACTTACTAATTACCCTTGTAATTAAAATTAATTCAGAAAATTAATCAACACAATATCCCGTGTTTCCTCAGTTATCAATAAAAAACGATTATTTTCTCAGTTTTCATTGGTAAACGTTAATAAATAATTTTTAAAAACGAAGTTAAATGGTTTCAGATTAAAATATTTCAATAATATCAATATAAGACTATTTGGTTTGATCACTGTACTTTGAAATATCTGTTTACTCAAATTTAACAAGTTAATAGAAGACCAATATGAAAATGCTTATTAAAATGTCAGTTGTAAAACAAAATTTTCGAAAACAAATATTGTTTTTAATATATATAGTCAAGACAAATCCTAAGAAGTTCACAAATCAATATAATTATTAATAGAGATCCTGGGAAAACTCAATAGAAATAGACTGGTTTATGATATTTATTCGTCGAGCTTACAGAAATTAGTACATTTATATAAAATAATCAATAGATTATTCAATAGATAGAAATTTCTCGTAAAAATTCTTTTTAATACAAAAAACTCCAAATAAAATGTAAAATATCAAACAGAAGAAAAGCAAATGAATGAAAGAAATATATTGAAAAAGCTTCTTGCTTGGTAACGATAAACAGTAAAAATTGAAAATATTGGAAATTTAAACTTAAAATTCTTGCCCAATGAATAAATAAAATCCAGATCAATTTTTTTATTATCTTTTTGTAATGTTCTGAAAGATGAATTTGAATTTTTAATAATAGTTAGACGAGTGAATTAGTCATATTAGCAGAATTATATTTCAGCTTTTAAATTGTGAAACCTATCTTGAAGCCCATTGGGATCAACCAGAAGTTCCAATATCCAATTACCACTGGGATAACAAAAACACATCAAGAAGCACAATGTTTCCAATAAATAAAAAAAACGTCTCATAAAACCACCCACATTCAATTCGATTGGTTGAATAAATAAAATCAATAAAATCTTTAAGAATGCAATAAATAAATTCAAAGAATGGCAACGAACCTCGTTAATATTGCACTCCTCACTTATATAAATATCAACTTCACTTCCGTAACAGTCGTGTATAAGTTCCTTTTTCTGAGAGTTACTGAGAGGCTGCCAAACAGTCAAAATGAAAATTTTAAAAACCAATTAATACACAATGTTACCTCAAGACTTTTATGCTTCTGGAGTAAGATTTGAAGTACATTGAAAGTTTTTTCTCTTGACCCGAATGATGTGAAAAAGTACTTTCCTGTTTTCGTTGTGATTTGCAAAGCATTGGGAATTACCTTTGCAGTTTTTTCTTTACTAATATTGGTGATTCCAGAAATCGGTAAAATTATCTAATTGGACAAGGATATTGATCATTTTCATAAACAGAAAAAAATCAATCGTAAGTAAAATAAGGTAAATTGTTAAAACTTTAAATTATCAAACGTACCTTGAAATTTGAAAATAAATAACCATTGATTATATTAAAAAATCACTTATCAACGATTAATACAATTAAAAGAAATCTGACAGGTTTATAAACCATTAAATACATTTTTCATTTTCTTGTAAAAGAAATAATTTTTATAAAACAAAGTTATCAATTTTAAAAAATCAATAAAGCAACAGTAAAGAAAAATCTTATAACTAATTTTAGTTATAAAAAAAATCAGAAAAAAATTTATCAAAAATACCTAAAGCCATAAACAAAATAAAATGAAAAGCAGCACTATACTCGTCAAATTGAAAGTGCAGAACAATTGTGACAGCCAATTAAAAAATAGCATTTAACGCGTTCTGTAATCATAAAACATATAGATATCGGAAATTGATAATTATCAATTCATTTCTATCAATCTTAATAAAATCCAATAAATTTCTTGAAAAAAGAATTGAAAATAAAAAAATTAATAAATTCGATAAATATATGAAATGTTATAAATTATTAACACACTTTGTTTTCAAATGACATTATTTTCGAATAGAAACAGAACCATTTTTCAGTAATGTAAAGACGTCCTTGGATAAGAATACCATGAGTGTTCTTCGCTAGAGCGCACGAGTAATCTGAATAAAGCGTAAAACGAAGAATAGAAAATAAGATATTAATACCTCCTAAAAGCTGATCATTAGATGCATCACTTTCGCTGAAAATCTTTTTGTAACTGATCACTTTGTTTCGATAATTATTGATGCTCTATAAAACGATTTGTCAAAATTTGACAAATAATTGGTATTTAATACCGAAAACAGTGCAGATTTTTTCCTTTTCTGATTGTTAAGTGAAATGTTATTGAAACTTGATTGGGACTTTGAAGACAAGCTTTCACTGTTATCTAAGTTGGAAGTCAGAAACTCGATTTCCGCTGTTCCTGCTTCTCGAGCAATTGTGTCCATGGAATTCTAGATTAGGAAGTTTTAGATTAAAAACTTTTCTTATAATTTTTCAAAAATTAGGCCAGAGTTTCCAAATTGATCTTGTTAACGCTCCAGATTACAAAAAGAATTTTTGGAAATTTTAACAATTAATTTGTCAATTAACTTTAAAATAGTTAACATCACTAATTTATTAACTCATTTTTTTCAAAAATTCCATGGAATATGAAAGTAATTAAATTAAAGTATGTATGATAGTAAATATCGTTCAAATTTATTTTAAATAGTTATCTTCATCAACATATAGAATTCTTTTACTTTTAACAGGTTTTTAAAAAGATTTAATAAACTCTAGCTCAATTCCATGTTAAATCTAAGGCTTAAAAAATAAAAGACTAAAAATCACCGATAGCGAATTCTCTTCGGAATTTAGCAAAATCGTGTTAATATTATCGCGACTTGGACTATTTGGTAGAGATGTTGAATTCATTATTTCTGTAGGAAAATTAAAATTTGTACAACTCTTTTGGTGTTTAATAATGTTATTAGAGGGATTGATTTGGCTAAATAAACTGATATATGAAAAATTAAAATATAAAATATACCATTGATCTGATTGATTATTAATATATGAATCACAATGATGGAGATCAGCCATTCTAATAAGCAAAAATTAGAATGATAGTTGAAAGAAATAAAATTAATGTCATTAAATAGTTATATAAAGCTTATTTTAAATATAACTTAAGCCAAAATCATAATTTTGTAAAATTGGCAACTTAATAAATTCATCTAAATCTTTAAAACAATTGTTAATAAAATAAATATTCCTATATTTCAAAAAATTAATAAATTTGAAACTTATTGTAAATAACGCTGCTGAATTCTTAGTTTTACTTAATCATAACTTTTCAAAATTCTCATTTTAAGCTTAATTTATTGAAGAAATTGTATAATATAAAAAAATTAACATTTTTCTTAAATTTTAGTTAGATAAATAATCAGAAGTATGAAAACTATTTTGTTACTAAGATAATTTTAGTATTTTTTCATTTTAAAATACTTCTAAGACTTAATTATTATAAATAAAATTTATTTTAAATATGGAGATATGACCAAGCGATAGAGCCAGTGACTTAAAGCTGACTACATTGATGGTAAAAAGTCTTGCATCACCACAATAAAAGTACATTTTTTAACTTTTTGAACAATTTTTGTACAATCTTGTATGAAATTTTTAGCAAACATTACAAGGCTAGCACTTCTCATGATATATCA
>JBBMKC010205032.1:0-13636 GCA_037834085.1 Bipalium vagum
ATTTAAATCTCATTAATTTTTTAATGAAGAATCAAAGATATAATGCAATACGCACGAATTTATGGACTGACCTGATATTTAAATAATGCTAATTCAATAATTTAAATATTTTCAATAATAATTTTTATAAAGAATGACCAAAAAAATAATAACTAATAATACAATTTACGTGTGTTGCTTCGTCATTAGTGGAAGAAAGGCCAGACAATCAGAGATACCACAGAAAAGATTAGTGCGATTGAAGGTCTTGGAACAGTAAGTAAGACAACAGTGGGAAAATGGTTCTAGCATTTCAACGAAGGTGATTACTAGGGCCCCCAAAAGTCAAAAAATTGACGGTCAATTAAAAGTCAAAAGAAAACTATAAAGTTAATAATTTATAAAGTCAAAAAAATTATAATAGTTAATTAAAAGTGAAAATGTTACTGTAAAAGTCCAAAAATAAAAAGTCAAATAAATTGAGAAATGAAATCAAAATTGTTTTAATAATTTAAATTGGCAATATTATCATTTTTAGAAATTTAATAATAGAAAGTATATTTATTTATTGTTTATTTGTATTTTTTAATCATCCTATAAGGAGGAACATGCCGAAATTTGTCAAAAGAGGCAACTTAAAGATCAGAGAAATTGAGAAAAAATTTAGTTTTGAATTTATTCAAACTCCGGATAATCAATTATATTGCAAGATATACAATACCGTTGTTTCTGGAATGAAGAATATATTAGATAATAAAACGCAGATGTTCATAGAACATCCGAAAGATAACTATAAAAATGATGGGGTTAATGCATTTGTCTCTGCAGTGGAAATTGAGAAATCCACATATACGAAATCTTTTTCAAGGTATTGGATAACCTTTACCCAGTGAACAGTAAGGTCGATCATTGCTTCCAGGAATGTATCAGGAAGAGATGACAAAAATGAAGTCATTATTTGACGATAAGATATTTATGATTTTTGATGAAACCGGTGTATCCGGCAATAGATACGTAAATGTTCTTCTTGGATTATTGAATATGCCTAGTAAATCCTATTTGGTCGATTGTTTTCCATTCAGAGCTCCACCGAATAGCCAAAGTGTAATTCATATTATTGATGATACAATGAAATGTATGGGAATTGGAAGAAATAATTTCTCACTCGCTCAGTGATGCAGCAAGATATATCAGGCAAGCAAACAAATTGAAATCTGCCATCAGTTACTCAATACTTCCATTAGTCACCGTTTCTGGAAAAGAATTGTGACATCCGATGAAAAATGGATTTATCTATCAAATCACTATTTATTTATCTATCAAATCTCCGTCAATAGTTCCACTACAGAAGAAATCTGTTCGGCAAGAAAGTGATGATTTGTGTCTGATGGAGCTTTGAGGGCATCTTGCACTTTGAAATTGTTCCAAATTATAATGGCATTAACTCAGAGCTTTACTGTCAACAATTGGATTGCGTCTAACAGAAGCTGAAGTTGAAATACCCAGTTTTAATTAATAGAAAGCGTGCACTATTCCAACAGATTAACATCAAGCCGAATGTAACTAAGAAGACCAAACAAAAGTTTACAGAACTTGACGGTATCGAGGTCCTGCCACATCCAGTCTACAGCCCAGATGCTGCTCCATCTGATTATGGCCTCTTCCGCTCGATGGAGAACTTTTTGCGAGGCTGACATTTCGAGTCGCTGAAGTCGAGGAGGCTTGTAACCAGTTTTTCGCATCGAAAGAACCGACTTTGTACTACAACCAGATCTGGATGCTCCCAGATCGGTGGAAGAAAATCATAGAGAATTGTGGTTTATATATTGAAGAATAGAGTAAATTTGTTTTAAAATTATTTTTCCAAATTTTGTCAGCGAATTTATGCATCACCCTAATATTAAATTAAATTAACACATTGAAGACTAATGTCATCATTATGTAGAATTTTATAGTTTCTGGTCCTTTATTGATTTTTTTAATATTCAATCTTAAATATCAATCTAAAACCAGAAAATTATTATATGATTGAACCTTTTTAAGTTAAAAATCTTGTTAAAATGATCAAACCAGGTCTACATTAGTGTCAGTTAGAAAAATTCGATAATAATTACCGTTTTATAAATAAATTATAAACCATTTGTATAAAATCAATAATTTAATAAAATATTAGACAAAAACTTCAAATTGTATGAGAAATCTGTTTCCAGATTTAATTTAGAAAAATCAATAATTCAAACTAACAAAAAATATTTTTATCAATTGATTAACTGTTGTAAAAACAGTTAGACAACCACTTATTACAAATATCACAAATATTTGTAACTTTACAAATTCATATTATATCAAAATCAATTAATTATAATTTTATATAATTACTATTTTAAAATTATTAAAGATGTTTTACAAGATAAAAAAACTAACAAAAAATTTATTATTAGGTTGGTCAAATATAAAAATATAATGATGATAAGCTGATAAAACAGAACATACATTGAAAGACTCACTAATGCAAATATGAAAAATATATTTTGTTAAGTGGACTTGTACATCATCCACTTTTTCAACTTAAGTCAATCCATGTGAAGAATGGTTCCTTTAAATGTCGAATGAATAATTAGTGACAGATCTGAATTTTTCTTCTGTTCTGCAGTTAAACCACGAAGAACCCAAAAACCGCACATATTGCCTTTGTCTATTTCTTTTATGTAGTTCCATACAGTGCTGACACTACAGTTGAATAGAACAGACAATTCTTCTAGTGTTTGTGTAGAGTTTATTTCAACGATAGTCTTTAATATATTAGTATCTACCACAAATTGTGGATGTCCTCGAGGTTTGTTCTCCAAGCTGAGATTGCCATTGCCAAACCGGGCTAACCATTTTTGGCAGTTACAAACATCAAGCATTTCACCGTAAGCATCGTTGATATATTTGGTGGCAACGATAGTATATTTGATCTCTGTTTAAACGCAAACAGCATACAATGCTGTATATGAGAGTCATTTTGGAAATTTTCATTCATTATTATTTTTACTTGACATCCATCTTTGATTTAAATTGAATTTAAAGGTTTTCTTGTTATGGACGATTTAAACAATATTAAGAAAAAACGGTATTAAATATTATTTAAAAAACAAACTTTCAATTTGAAAACTCAAATATGTCAAAATGTCTCATAAAAACAGAAAGGCAAAAACTGTGAGAACTCTAAAAGCACAAGTTTAATATTTTATACTCTGTAAAAATATAACTTATTTTATTTTGAGAACCATAAAGTCTTTCTTCATCAAAATGTAAATGTTAATGTATTTTAAACATACCATGAAATTTAATTTTAAAATTATAAAGTAATATTTATTAATAATTGGAAACAGTAGAAATTTTATCATATTTTATAGTTACATCAAACAGATTACCTGATATTCTACATGAAGCGTCGTCAATAACATCTTTTGTTTCTACAATGCTGAATAACAAAAATTATTTAAATTTCAAATTTATTAAAATTTAAAAATAAAATAATAGTTAAATAATGTTCAAAATTGATAAGCTAATTTGAAACTTAAGAAAATCTTTGAAACAAATATGAAACAAATATAATTGTGATGAAGAGACTTAACACATTTTAAATCTTTAAAAAAATCGATACATTATTGGAACATGAAGATAAATAATAATATTAGGTATGGGAACTAGTTCCCATCGTTTTGTTATAGCTTACTTATTATTATTAATATCGTGTATTTTTCATAGAAAATAAGACAAAAAAGTAAAATTGTAATATTAGGTTGGTGCACGAATAAAGTAAAGAAAACCTAATAGCTTTGATTAGGATAATTATTATAAATAATTTAAAAATTATTTGATAATTATTCAATAATTTGAACCAATGATACTTTAAAATACAAAAAGTTATTTAATAATTCTGAATAATTAACGATTTTTTTACCATATTTACTCAACACTCTAAAATAATTTAAATGGACTTTTCTCATTTTTTTGTTTTCTATGAAATAATTAAAATTTTTATATATTTAAAATTAAATCTATCAAACTCATGATCATTTTCTTATTGTTTTAATGCAAATTCTATTCTATTTGTCTTTAAGATTAAGCATACCATAAAAGTTATTAATGTATTCATTATTGATCGTTCATGACCAAGTGATTAATAAGAAAATCTTAATAAAAATTCTGTTCACACAATGAGAATGTCACAAATTTAAGATTTTCAAAAGTACAAACATCAAAATAAGAATAATTTGTCATTTAAGGAAAATTTACGAATTTTTTCGTCTACCTTCAGTTATAATAATAAGCTTACAATAAATTAGAATATAATGAGTTCAAAATATTATTTTAACAGTTAAATTCTCTAATAAATATTCCTAAAAATTCTAAAATAATAACAGCTGAAATTTAAATTTTTAAAATAAAGCACGAAAAATTGTCCACTGATATAATAAAAGATAAATGTAAACAAAATCATAATCAATATCTAAAATTAAAATATTAATAAGAATATTTAATAACTATTTAATAAACTAGAAAAATCATAAATTCATGAAACACGTTTTACTTGAAAAAAATTTATAACAATCTACACACACAAAATATTTTGAAATCGATTATTAGTATAAATTACTTTGTATCACTGATTCGTCGTTTTGTGGAATGAGATTGATTGGAAAAAGAATTAGTCATTGGCACATTTTTCTCATTTTCCTCATTGTAGTCGATTGGTTTAGAAACAAGTCGGCGTCGTTTTCGTAGTCGTTTCTGCTTTTTTCTAACATTTAATGAATCTTTTACAATTTGAACATATTTCGATGATAATTCCTGAACGGTTTCAGTGACAGATGAAGAAGAGAAGCAGTTATTCTGTTCATGTGAAATATTTCCGGATAATTCCACGGATTCCGAATCTATCATGTAAGAAAAGATATTTAAAAAACCAGATTTCCAATGTTCACAAATGTATTAAAAATGTTCGTCATAAGTAGGACGAGTATACATTATGCACAACATGACTGCACACCCCGGTACGACACCGTGCAACAATGGAACATACATGGTTATTTTGTGGCAGTGCTGCAATCACAGACGGTCACCTACACATATATCAACACTGACTATCAATAAGAAAAAATAAGAGAATGTAGTTCTCTGAAAACCAATAAAAACATTTTTCGCTTAACTCTAAAGTTGTGAAAAGTATTCCTTACTCAGGAAAACAAAATGACTAAACAACACTGGACTATTAACATTGTAATTAAAATTAATGAACAAACGAAAATTGACAAAAAATTGTTCGTCTAAAATGAAGCGGATTATATTGATATTAAAAATGTAATGTTTTATAATTAGTTTAAAAAATATAAAATAAAATATTTTCAATAATACTTTACATATAAACATATTAGCTGTGAATGACTAAAATTTTAAAAGGTTAAATAAAAATTTTTAGAAATACAGGTATATAAAAAAATACTTTCACTCAGAGGACCAATATTTGTTTTCCAAAAAATACTTAAGTAATCAAAGTTTACTGAAATCCAAAATTTTTTAGTTTTATTTTTATAAAATGTTTTGAATTTTTTTTCAGTTGTTCATGAGACAGTAATGTTTTTATTGTTTAAGAAACTAAATAAAGCAACATGAAATTAAAAATGTTTTAAATTATCAAGATTAAAAAACCTCTTCGATTTCTATAAAAATATAGAAGATTAACAATGATATGTCAACTGTACAAGTTCCAAAAATTTGATACTAAAATAAAAGAAAATCTGTGAATCATTTATCGATTATGTAAGAGCCTATGGTCATGATGCAAGCTGGAAAATGTAAAATCAATTAATTGTTCGTTTATTTCTCATTTTCATTAAAAATAATTCTAACCAATAATGACTGATTAAAATAATTTTCTAAACAATAAATTTATAAAACTTAAATAATATTGTTTACTGATAAAGAACTTAATTAGATTATTTTTTCAATAGATTTATTGTTGGTTTCATACAGATTTTAATAAGTTATCATTAACAATAAATTCAAAATATCAACAAAAAATAACTGAAATATTGCATTGTTATTCGCACCATATGAAAAAAATTTTTAATTAGAAATAGAAAAATCTAAAAAATTTTTAACTTATATAATAATATAACTTAATATAGTAAAATGAGAAATAAAATCTAAAAAATAAATTTTTTTAAAAATAAAAATAATTTTATTTTGATATGAGCATTTTCATTTTCATCCATGAAAGTGAAAATTTTTATAAACGGTGTATCTCATGTGAAAGACAAAAAGAACAAAGACCTTATACAATAGGCCATCAAAGAACTTGATAAAATTTACCAAAGAAATCATGGATTTTAAATTTGTTCCGGATAGTCAGGCGTTTAACAGGGTATATTATATTATGTTGATGTTTATTCTAAAGAATGTCGAAAGCAAGACTCGTTGGATTGTGCATTACAATATATCTGCAGAAAAAATTAAAGAAATGTATTGTAAAGTAAATGTACTGAGAAGTAATTACTCTAATATGCAATTTCTGATAACAGACAAAACGCTTCCAAAACTTTATATTGAATACAAAAATAATTTATGAGTTTTCTTTTACATCATATCATTCTTCTTTCTCATTGAACACACCGTCGAATAAGAAATATAAATATGTTTAACTAACCCATAGGCAAATCTGTTGTGTTACCGTCGAAAGGACACTCACCAGATGAAGATATATATTTCATTTTACGTAAATTGGTGATTTTTAAACCGCGTGTAGGATTCAACGGACTAATTTCTGATTCAAATCCACTTTCTTGTCCTACGACTGAAATACCAAATTTTTTCCACTGACTATGTTGGCAAGTCTTGAAAATGCATATTATTAAATTTTAAAATATTTTAAGATAAGAAATTATTAATATATAATATGAAAATCGCTTATTTTGAGAATATATTTCTTTTTTATATATAAATATGCATATAAATATAAATTATTTTATATTTTTCTATTTTATAGCTCATAAAAACATGAAATATAATTATGCACAGGTGTAAAAAATAGAATAAGTTTTTCAGATGTCCAATCGCTGTCAATGTACTTGAAAGAATCACATTATGAAAATAGTAAGATTAATAATTTAAATCAATATAATATTAAAATACATTATAATCTCCAAAATATTATTGAAAGATATTTTTTGAAAGATAGTAGTGATAGTGACCTTCATATTGATTTTTAAAAATTAAAATCAAAGCTATAAAGGTTAACAAAGGTTTTGTATTTAATTCAAGATACACTTTATTATGTGATAAAAACATTTATACATCTAGCAAAAATTCTTTGTATTTTGATTCAACTTAAACCAAATCTAACTTCAACTGAATCGATTAAAAGTCTAATACATATAATTTTTTAAAAATCTAATGATTATTATCATTAGAACAATGTCAGTCAAATGTGGACACCTTAAGGCCTTCTAAATTCGTGTTTATGCTGCAGGGATTTAACTGAAGTGATAAACCCAACATTTTCCATTAAATGTTTCGAAAATTTAGATACATTTTATTATCCGTTCACCAATCATCTGAAACATAACTTCTTGATCCCCTTTCTCTTCACTGAAGACTAAGGTAGAATGATGTCTATAACCTTTTGACGACATTGATTCAATATATCTGCTGTCAATTGGGATGGTTGCATTTTGATTCCGGACTGTTTTTTGGTCTTCAGAATTTTAGTCAGGACTATAATCTTAGCGTCGGAATCTATTTGCATTTTTATAATGTTTAACTAATTTCCTGTAACGAACTGATTGATCTTTTTTATAAATCTTGTAATACTTATTGCTATAAAAATGCTATTGGAGAAATATTTTAAATTGTGAATATAATTAGATAAATGAGATTTGTTAGATTTTCATTGTTCATACTTTTGAATTAAAAACTATAATATTGTTATTGATTTTAAGATCGATTTAAGATCTAAGTTATTGATTAGAAAATTCATTCTAAAAATTTTATAATTATTTTAAATCTAGCAAATTAAGAAATGAAATGTCTTGGACGTTTTGTTTCCTTCTGGATCACTGAAATCAAAATGTTTATGAAATTCACTGGTCAATCTAGAAGAACAACCATGAGATATCTGAAGAAGATTCGTGAATGGAATATCTTTGCAAGGCAAGCTCGAGTGGAAGACCTCGGAAAATTGGAAATAATGATAAAAGATGACTCACAACTAACTTAGAAAAATTGTCAAATGTCATCAAATAAAAATTGCTATTTAAATGAAAGAGAGGAAATCCTACAGCAGCTCCAAGTAGAAAATATTTACATGAGTTGTGATATGGTCAATGGTACCAAAGTTTGTATGAAAATCAACCCAACTTCATAAAGAAAAGAGAATCAAATGTTGCAAAGATCACCCGAAGAAAAGACTTGGTAGATGGATTTTCATTGACGAATGTTTATTTGAGCTATATTCAAATCGTATTGGAGTTTGATCCAAGTCAAGACCCAAAAAAGAATTTAATGGTATGGGGAACATTAATTTTGCTAAATTTTCCAGGCAAGATTGATTTCAAATCGTATCAAGGAATATTAGAGAAAGCTCTGTCAACCATTTAACCAAAATTTCTTCTAATGCGAGATAGAGCAGCACTCCATACCTCGAAGTCGACAAGAGATTGGTTAGTTGCAAATAATATAACCGTTACTCCATAACCACTTACTTCAAACTCTCCAGACCTAAACTCAATTGAAAATGTATGGGAACTAATGGAGAGAAGTAGAACAACAAAATCCAAAACATATGATAGATAGAGAGAGTTGTTGCACTAAAATATTTGAAGACATTATTTCTGTCATGCCCCGAAGAATTCAAATTCGTATTGCTTTGAAAGGAGAAAAGACAAAATATTAAACTTTATAGTATTTATTCTGTGTAAATATGTATTTAATAAAAAAATTTTTTAAAAATAAAGTTCTTAGAGTAGTTTTCATTTTTAAAAATGCCACTTTTTATAGTTATGGGTCCATGTAATTTTTTTCATATTTTATTATTATGGAAGTCCATAAATTCAATAGTAATGTGTTTTATTCTTTATTTAAATATTAAATAGAAAATGTAAAAAAATAAGATAACAAAATTTTTAAAATAAATTCACCCACACTTATTATTTATGATCACTAGGTAAGATTTAAATTACATTGTATAACCATTAAATTCAAATAAATAATCTTTAAAAAATTGATAGTAAGTAGTAGTTTCGTTATTAGATATTGAAGAATTAAGATTGAAATTAGAATATTAATAAGATTTATTTAGAAAAAATAAAATTTCAGTAAAACAATAAAATTATTTGTACATATTCTGGCTGATACTATTTAATACATATTGAAAACCAATTTAGTTCCTTACCTCTTTGATGGAGGTCTCTATTTTATATTTGAGTTCCATAACTTTTAACCACTGAACATAAATAGAGCATACCAAGTCTTCTAAGTTTTTTTTATATTCAATTAGTTTTTTCCCATATAAATTATTTTGATCCATTTGACTGGCTTTTTCAATAGTCTTCGAAATTGAGTTATTTATGTCATCGTGGATTTTGAAATCGTTTAAAATATTCTATTTAAATAAAACACGTATCAATTTGAAATTAAAATCATTGTTATTTTTAAATTTTTATGCTTTACAGAAGTGCTTAAATAATAATTTCAGTGAGATTAAGATAAGATAGGAAAAGCTTAAAAATTTTCAAAAAAATAACCCGAAATTTTATTTTTTTAAAAATTCCATTAGCAAAATCTTTATTAAAACTTAAAAACTGTAATAATTAAGAAAATAGTAATAATTGTAAAAATATTCACCAAATCTGTTGAAAATAATAAAAAGCACCTCAAATCTTTAGATTATTTAATCATGAATTTTAAAGTACAAAATAAAAATTGATTCTTAAGAATTAATCAATTCAAAGTTCAGGTGAATTTTTTCTCAAAAATCAAACTTAAGATGAAAGTTAAGCAAAAATTAAACAAATAATATAAAATTCACTGAGAAAGAACTAACATTATTTATACCATTATACTATTTTATCTTAATTTGAAAATGACTAACTTTTAATAAAGTACAATGAATATTATTTTATTACCGTTTTACTACTAAAATTTATGATACAATAATAATTGTGTTATTTATAGTACCTTCATTTAGAAAGTAGTGTTTAACCAATAAAATAATTACTATATTAACAATAGTACTAAAAATAAACTACGTATAATAAATATCAAAAACATTAAGATTTATAAGAAATCATTAAATTATAATAGAATGACCAAACAGTTCTTAAAAAAACAGAAATAAAAAAAAATCTTCTCGTTTAACTTAATATAACTATGATTTATTGTTGATTTTTCTTTTTTGCATAAAAATGAATTTTTATGGAAAAATATCCATTTAAATAATAATTAAAATGAGCATCCAGGACTCAAATACAAAAGTGTAAGAATCATCATTGATTGGTCAGGCCAAAAAATTGTGAAAGTCTCTCAGAAAATAATTGAGACATTGAAGTAGCAAGTTCTTCCTCATCCGTATTGCGCCATCCGAATACTTTGCTCCGTATATGCAGAAAAATTTAGACGGAAAGAAATTTTAAAACCGATAAGAGATCCAAATTTTGGTCGCAAATCTTCGAGTCGCATCAGGCCGATTTCTTCAAAAAAGCTATTTATTCTTTACATGAATGTTTGGGACAAGTCATAGATCTTTCTGGAGATTATTTATTGAATGAATATATCTTATTGTCGTATTTATAATAAATAATTTTTTTGAAAAAACGACATTTCTTATTAGACAACCTGATAATTATTTACTTACACCATACCATAAAAATCAGATTTATTTATTCCAGAAAAGAATTTTCAAGTCTAGTTTGTTTAACTGATGTAATATTGATCTAATGATAAAAAAATAATAATCTTAATCAACTATGAGAGGATTCTCATTAAAATTAGCAAAGTACAGCTACAATACGAAACAATTGAAAGTCTATGCGATGCATTCAATGTTAACAAAGATTATGCACACGAATTACGAAAACAATTTTTTGAAACCGGAATTCTGGACAGAAAGAGTGATCCAGGAAGCATATCGAAGGATATGTTGACAGACGACGAGTTATGAAATCTATTCGGAATCAAAGATCCTCTAGCATTGTGTATTGCTGATGAGACTGAGATTCCACATACAAGTATTAAAAAATTATCAAAGAAATAGGAACATGCCCTCTGTTAAGTGACAACTTATAATTGAAGAGACTAAAATGATGTCGACAGAATCGTCATTATCAATGAAAGGGTCAAATTGGCATAAATGAGAAGTAATTTGTGTTGTATCCCTTCCAGAGGGATTGATATCATGAAAGCAGTCCACGAAGAAAACAACCACTACTCAGTAAAGGTAATGACTTTGGAAACGGTCTTTTTCCCAGCTTATCCACTATTAACCAACCAGCACAGTCTCCAGACAAATGCAAACGACGTCGGTTTTTTCACGTCTCTCAATATGCGAGGTTTTAGGAATAAATGTAAAAATGTTGAAAAATTGTGGTTTTCATTTGAAGAAAATTTCTTATCAACTAAACCTTAAACTTTGACTTCTAATTTTGAAGTTAAATCCAGATAAGTAACGGTAATTATAAAGCTGAAAGGTTTAAATGTTAATATACCACATTCGGTATAATAAGCTTTGTTAATATTATTTGTCTTATACTATTATAATTAATCTTAACAAATCATGTAAAATAGATAAAGTTTAGTTAATTTGAATTGAAACATAACTTTTTGAATATGGTATAAGAATAAGATATTCTGAATATATTTAAGCAACTTTTTGAACATCTAATCAATTTTTTAGGTATTTTAAGACTAATTTGTTTAAATATATCAAAAAGTCATTACCCATAATTTATACACGCACTAATTTAAAAGTTACTTACCTCATTAAAATTGTGCACAATATCATTTTTTTGATTAACTATCAAAGGTAAGTTCTTATTTCTATATAATCGGATTAATTTTAAGCAGAATTATTTAGTAACAGGTCTAGAATATGTAAACTATCCGAGATAGAGAAAGGAAAGATAGAGGCATACAAAAATTCAGGGAAATCCAATAGATACAGCTATTAGAACAGAATATCCTTCCTTTCGTCGATCAAATGAACAACAATGAATTCTACTAGCAAGACAATGCACCAATCTATACTGCCAAATTTATAAGAGATTGGTTCGATGATCATGACTTACCTCTTCTGCCGTGACTAACAATCAGCCCCGATGCTAACCCCATCGAAAATTTGTGGGGGCGCGTGAAACACCAGCTTAACCATATACTCATAAAGCCAACTAAATCTGACGCCCTGTTCAGCAAAAGTTAGGATTTGTGGACCATTATCATGGAAGAAGAGAATTACCGGTACAGCCTTGTAGATTCTATGGTGCGAATGCTTTGCGCAATAATCGATACAGCTGGAGGATATACCAAATATTAACAATAAATTGTTTTCTGTATATAAATTTAATATACATATAATATAAATGTTGCAATTTTTTACTGGACAATTTAATGTATCAGATTGTATATATCTACATTATATATTCATTATGTATATGTACAGTAATTTAACTTAAAAGATTAAAAAGAACATCTTGTCTGGTTAGTATTTGTTAATTTTTAAAATGAAATAATATTTCAATAAAAATAACAAATAATCACAAAAATAAAGTAACAAAAATTTTGAAATTATTATCATTACTAATTTTACTATTTACAAATAATCACCTGAACTGATTGTATTGATTCATTTCCTTGTCCTTCGATCAAAGAATCCAGTTCTAAGATAAATCAATGTAAATATTTACATGAAATTATATTAATAAATAAGAAGTTTAAAGTTATAATTCGTAAAAAATAAATAAACTTGTAGAACGACTAAATTGGAATGGAATTATTTGTTTAATTCTCTTTTACAAACACGCCAAACATATAATAGTTCTTATGCGCGTGATGGAAATAACCCTTATTTACCACTTGCTTCATCCACGGAACAATTATATCTCGGAAAACCCCCAAATAAGTATCAATATACAACCGAAATACTCTTGGGAAAATGCAGATGTATAATATCACTTTCTTGCTTAGAATACCCATTATCATAAAGGCAGTAAGAAATTTAGTTTTCAAGATTGTTGGGACTTCATTGATATCTACCCAAAGCCATCTGATATATCTTTTTTTGACAAAGAAGAAAATCAGAGGAACTTTTTCTTTAGAATTTTTAAGTTTTGACAACAGTATTTTCTGCAAGCCTTTTTTATCTGCTGCGTCATTAAATGGACTCCTCATAGAACATATGAACGGTATCTGATATCTTCATAAACAGTCTTTCTAAACGATGCATTCGACATTTCTATTTCTTTTGATATTGAAAGCATTGAACTTCCTGGTCAATATATTTAACGTCACATACGTAAAAATGTCTTATGGAATTCTTAAATACATACAGGGTGCGTGCGATATTTTCGGAAATAAAATGAAAGAAGAAAAACAAGTATAGCTTTTTTATTTTTTATTA
>JBBMKC010205043.1:0-35438 GCA_037834085.1 Bipalium vagum
TAATATCACGACCCGGTTAATATCATGACTTTTTCTGTAACGGACGCCGTGATATTAAGCGGGTTGCACTGTATTATGTATGAATAAAATAATAAATATTATGTATAAATAAAATAATAAATATTATGTATAAATAAAACAATAAATATTATTTATAAAAAAAGTAATAAATATTATTTATAAATAAAATAATAGATGTTATGTATGAATAAAATAATAAATATGTTTAAATAAATACTAAATATTTTATTATTTCGATCAATGCGTGCGTGAACATATAAATATTTAAAAGAATATTTTTTGAGGATAATTGTAAATGTTTACTGATTGAGATTTTAATCAATAATAAAATTTGTAAATATGATTAGAGAATCGTCCAAGAAAACAAAGATTCTCTAAATCGCAAATAAGATTGCAGACTGAAAGAATTTTCAGAAATTTATTTACTGGCTTGAACCTTGGAAAAAAATATCTCGTAATATACTGTAGATTTTTCAACTTTTTTCATCCATGTGCAAAATTCGAAGTAAACAAAATATACTGACTCCTATGAAAATATTTTTCGCAAACCATTGATTAATTGTATATTATTTCTATTTTAACTTTATATATAAAGTAGAGAAAAATAATTTTCAGTCTTCAGCTTTGTTTAAATGCATAAAAAACTGCAATATAATATAAAACTATTTATAATTGATCAAATACTATTATCCTTTACTCGTAAAAATCTTGTATATATTTATTAATAATATGAAAATTGAAGACAAAATAATTTTATGTAAATTGGCTATTTTTATTTTATATATACGCTCTGTAAAATTTGAAGTTGAATGAATTTAAAAATAGAACTATCCAATCAGATTGAAGATTAATTTCAAAAATAATATCGATCCATCAGAACTAATGAAAGATTGTTCACCAGTTTTATTTTTTAATTTAAAAAAAATTCTATTTTTTGAAAATAAAAATATTAATATAATATAATAAATTTTATATTTTTTTATAATTTTCAAAAATTTAATCTTTTGAAATAAAATTTTAAGTAGCAAATAATGACATGAGTTTTAAGCTGAGGATATTTTAAATAAAATAAAAAGAAATAGATCACAAATACAAAAAAACGAAGACGTGAGATCCATTTTAAAGAGTTAAAGATGCAAGATCAATTTTAAAATCGGTATTAAATGTTAGAAAGTTGTTTTGGAGTTCTTTCGTTCAGAAAAAATTGGTTAAATAAAAGCTTGACAACTGACGCTAATTTATGAGCGTAATGTTTTTTGTGTTTTATTTCTTTTTTTAAAACAATAAAAAATTATTATTAAATATATTTTTATTTTAATATTTCCAAACGCTCTTATACATTCTTTATATAAAGGATACGGAAACCGTTGATTACATTTATTTGTTATTATATTAATTATTGATAATTCCTGAATTTTATTAAAAAAAAATAAAACTTGGAAATTGTAAATTTTATTTCATTAAATTATATGAGAGTTCATGAAAGAAATGTGGAAAAGTCATTAGAAAATGTAAAATTAATTAAAAATTAAAATAATTAAAATTTTACGTCATTTCAAGATCAATTCATTTCTGTTTGACATGAAATTGTTTGAAATATCATAATTCACGATTTTTTTATTATCAGTTAAACATTTTGTAATGTTTTTTCACTGATTTTCTGACTCGTATTTTTCATGTGCATAATTAATTGGTTTTATTGATTTAATTTACAATTCTCTTTTAAGATATATATTATAATTAATTAATTAATTAATATTTTATTAATTTATTTTTACATTTCTCTTTTAAGATCTTTTCTATTTATTTATTTATTTATTTTCTATTTTAATTTCATTTTTTAGTTAATATATTATTGAATTATATTTCTCAAATCCAAAAGTATTTTTTTTATTTAGTCAATTGATAAAAAAATGAATAAATCGAAATAAATTTATATTAATACACAATATTTATAATATTTATAATGAAACTTAGATTCATCAATATGTAAATAAATGAATACAAAACTTGGGTGTAAAAAATTAAAATCTTCATAAAAAGTGAAAATTAATTTCAAAAATGGTGAATAGTTAAATGATTTTTTTATTATTGTTACCTATCCAAATATCATTATCACTCCTCAATATTTATCAAAAATTATAAATTATATTAAAATTATTTTGTTGAATTTTATTTATGAGTCAGTTTCAATACAATTATGCTTAATATAATCAAAACCAAATTTAATTTATTCTTTAATCAGTTAAAATTTTATAAAGATAATTAAGAAAAATTTCAAAATTAAACAAACCCAAAATGTGATTAAATATATTTTCAATTAAAATTTCTGTGTGACGGACTTAGAATACAAAATAATCGTTTATTTAACTTGTTTAAATTTATAGGAATAATAATTTCTATAAGATAATATTATTACAGAATAACAGAAGGTAACGGAGAATATCCTAAATTAATTTTAAATAAAACATTGAAAAAATAAAAATAAATAATATTAAAAGGCTTTTATAATTGTATTAAAAAGTTGAATAAATCTCCTTTAAATTTTCATTGAAATAATTTTATAATTGAAAAGATTTATTTAATAATATTATTCGGCGAAGGTTATTTTTAAAAATATTAAATTTTCATAATTTGTTATTTTCAGAATTGTTGTTCTTTTATTTTTGGAATTTTTTTTTACTTATTAATATTAATCTCAAAAAAAGAAGTAAAGAAAAAATATTTTAATAATTTAATTTTTATGTGAATATTTGTTTGAAATTCAATAAAATATTGAACGAAATTATTAATATTCGTTTTAATGTTAATTTCAACCAAATAACCAAAAGATTAATAAATTTGTCTGGGCTGCGACTTTACGAACTCTGGATTTCGACATTCATATAATTGATTATATTTACTAAATCTTCAAAGATGATGAGAAATGAAAGAAGTTTCCTTAATTTTTCAAGAGAAATTTCTTTTTCATTTATTATTATGTACATTGTGCAATTATTTAACATAAGAAATAAATAAATTTTCAATAAATTTTAGTCCTTTAAAGTTCTAAATATAAATAAATTTTTGTCTTTATTTTTTTCTGTACCTTTTTTGTTACTTTTCTCCTCTTTACACTGAAATTTTTGTTTAAAGATATTAAAAAAAAATTTTTGATTAAAAATATTAATTAAAATTACCTTTACTTCAAGATGAAACTTTTTCGGACTGTTTGACAAAAAAAATTATATTTAATTTTAACGTAATTATCGTTTTAAAAACTACTCCCAGCTCAAAAGAGTGACCTGTTCGCGTTTGGAAAATTTTATTATTATTATTTTATTTTATCTGAAATATTATATAATATCATATGCATGATTCAAAAAACTTTTCCTCATAAAAATAACGTTTTCCTTTGAACGGAATTATAAAAGAGAAATATTTTATTTTTAGAAACTGCAACGAAAATTGTTTTAATTCATTGAAATCGATTATATTATTCTCTAAGTTAATAGGAAAATGGGAATTATTATTATTTAGGCAAATCTGAATTTCCTAAGACCCCATGATCCAGATAGACAATAACAGCAGAATATAACGATAAATGAAGGAGATTTTAAATCTCACAAGAAACGTACATAATTTATACCGAAAGTAAAATATCCACAGAAATTGATATTTTTCTTGCTTTTAAATTATCCGTCATTTTCCGGTTGTTTTTTTCAGAGGGAATTATATCCAAACAATAAGGACTTCCGTAGAAAGAAAATATAATTTATGAAATTCTGAAAGAATGGTTTATTAGTGAATATAGATTCTAAAACGGGTGATATTTGTTAAGACAATTTTATTAGGAAACTGATATTTGTAGATGTCAAAAATAATTGAAAATCATTATTCAATCATTAAATTCTGTTTTTCACTTGTAATATTTGTAAAATTAGGTGTAAAATATTTTTTAATTATAAAAGCTACTTGATCATATAGAATAATATAATAAAATGAAGTAAGAATAAAATTAAAACAACACTAATATTTCATTGAAATAATTCAGAGACCCAAATTTAACAATTTCAACAAAAGAATACAAATGTTCTAAGCCAAAATACAGAAAGAATAAATTCAAGAAATTGAGTGAAACAATAAAAATTTTTAAAAAAATATTGAAGAAAATAAACTGTCTGCTTGTAAAAATATGTTATATAAAAATGTTGGTTTTTTAACGTTGTGTTTAATTGCTATATCTTCAGCCGTAATAAAGATTTTCCAATAAATTTTGTTTAAAAAACTTTTTTCCCAATAAATTCATAATTATTGATTTTTTCTAAAACTTATTATTAATTACAAATTTATCGTCATGTTTAATTTTCTTATAAATACTTTATACTCTACAGAATAGAAAATGAACGAAAATTTGCAAGTAGAAATAAAAATAAGGCACAATTTTAGCCCGGTACTTGTCAAACACTAATGATAAGAAAATATTAAAGTGGAAAGTAACCACCCATAATTAGCCTCGAATTGAAAAATAAATGAAAATACGGAAGCTTCAGATTTTGTCTCGTTAATTTAAGTTTTAAATTCGTTAATTTACTCTCTAAACCCGGTAATTAGATTTTTAAAATTCTTTTACTATATTCTAAAAGTTTCGGTTAATTTTTTTAATCTTAAATTTAATGCATTACATTTTTTACATTAATAAATTAAATTTAAATTTTAAAGGAGAATTTTAATAATGTTCTTACAAATAGATTAATATTATATACATTAATAATATTTTTAAAAAGAATTCATTTTATTATTGTTTTAATATGTACTCCTTATAAAATATAGTTTTAAATGTAAAAATAATAATTTACTGGGATTCATTTTTGACGATTTTTATTTTTATTATTTGTGTTTCTAACAGTTTTCTATATCTTTAATTTTCATATAATCTTATTTTATTTGTGGTATTGATGGAAAAAATTAAAATAAAAATATGTTTAATGTGTCTAATTAATCTTCATATATGAAATATCTTTAAAATCATTTGATTTTATCAAAAGATGATAACATAAACACATTAAAAATATCTTTAATTTATCCATTTCTGATCAATTTTTGATCTAATATTAAATAACATTAATTAACGTTCTTAATGATGTAAATTGATAATAATTATCGCTCTATTTTGGGAATTTGACATTATTACAGAAGATTTTATTAAATAAATACAGAAATGTTGTTAAATATATAAAATAAGACGTTCTGTGCAATTTCAAAAAACATAAATTTTAAATATTTTCAAAAATATGCATAAATAGTTTAACGAAAAATAATAATAAATAAAAATCTGTCGTCAATTTTTTATGTACATCTTTATAGTTGATTAATGTATATCCTAGAGAATTATGAACACTGGAAAGGTACTCATAAAATCTCCAATCTTTAAGCTGGGGATGTGAAATATTTCACTTCAAAGGCTGTCACAAAAACATTACTGAAACTTCTAATAGTAGTACATTTTATCCTTCAATATATATTATTTTACCAATAAAACAAACTATGTGAAGTGGACAATGATCATGCCTGTCAACCCACGCCGTCAATAAATAAAGAAAATATGTTATCCAATCTAACAATAGGGACAAAAAAAAGGAAAGTAGAAAGAAACGACTGAAGATTTATAAAATCCACATCCTAAACTAGAGAAAGTTTTTTTTTATAGAAAATAATATTTTAATAAAACTTTTTTTATCGTTTCGTGAAAGCCTCTCTCAAAGACAATCTCAATATCTGATGATTTTCGTGATTCCTGATTGTTTCAAATAGCGACCCCTTTTAAGGTCTTCAGAAAAAATATATTTCATGAATTAATGAAGTTGATTATATTGCTCAAACAGATATTTGGTTGGACAGAAAGAAAAGAAAAAGGACAAAAGGAAAATAATACTTTGAATACATTTCTGTAAAATATCTTGGCGATTTCAATATGGATATCGTCACAGAATCAATGAAACATTATATAATGACGACATAATCCGACTGATGTAAAAAGAGAGCAAAATACAAAAAACCTAATATTCTCCACACTCTCCCCCGCTTTCTGTAGACCTTATTATTAATAGAAAGGGAGAATATTTTTCAATAATTTCATCCTATCAATCTTAATGTACTTTAATTGATGACTTCATTATGAAATCTTTTATTTTTGAAAAGCTCAAAAAATATTAAATTACTAAAGTTGAATTAGAAAATGAAATATTCATTATTCTGTTTAGTAAAAATTGTCAATTTACTTTATTTCGTCTGAAAAGAAGAAAAATTTTAAGATGAAAGAGTCAAGTCTCAAAGTCAACAGAGGGAGATAAACAAATTCGATCAGAAAGAATTCTATGCTGAGTTTGATCGTTTACAAATCTACGAGTTTATAATTCAAGAGGATGGGAACAAAATAACGGGAAAATAGAATATTACCATTGACGAACAAGTTACTTAATTAAATATGGTACGCTGCGGTTGATCGGGATCATCTGCTGATCGGCAATTTGGTCAGGATTAGTTAGAGTCTGAACCAGAATCACAATGTCGAGATGCTGTGTTCGTCAGGAAATGTAGTTGAGATTAAAGGAATATCCAGATGAAACGGATTCGAATTAAACAAAGTTTTTGTATTAATAAAACAGATTTTGACAACGGATCGAAGCATTTCTTTAAAAAAAATTACCTGGGGCATATATTTTTTATTCACCATGTTACTAAAAGAAAGGTTTTCTAGATTTTCTTATTAATCGTCTGTTATTCCATTTCTTTAATTATTAAGACTTTTGAATTGCTTTTATGTGCCAAATAAATATTCTTAGAAAAGAAACATGAAAATATTAATTACTTTGTTAATACTCATTTTCTTTGGATAACAATGACAATGAAGATTTATTCATTTTTTAATTATACAAATATCCCTCTGTATTTTATTTTCCCAAAAGTAAATCAACAAACCTATATTTTTTTAGCCAATATTTTTTAATAAAATAAGTTTAATTAGATGAGATTTCATTATATATTAACAATATTAATAATATATAATATATACCTTGAATATTAAGGATTAAGACTATATCAGTTTTTCTGGATATTAAGGAATATTAGAGCATTTTTTTATTTTTCATAGTTAAGGTCAACAATTTATTTCAGTCATAAGTAACTCAACAAATTTTTTAATCGAGCTTAGTTAAAAAAAATTTCTTTGCGTCTTTTTACTTTTAATATGTAATCTAGAATTATCAAAGTATATTTTGGAACAATCTTTAAAAAGTATAATTCATTTTGGTTAGTATAATTCAGTTTTATATTTAAAAAAATTGATTGTTAACTTACTTTTTGGGGCAACTTTATACAATAACATATGTTTATTATGAAAATAATAGAGTTACACAATATTCGGGATCATTAAATCTGATCGAAAAGATTTTTTGTCACATCATCTACTTTGTAAACAAGATCATTATATTTTCAACATTTCAATCAAAGATCAGACCTAAAATTATAAATGAATTCTCAAAATAAATGTTATTCTTATAGACTGATATTTATTCCTAGAGTCTACTAGTTTTCCTTTTTCTGATGGTTTCATAAAAAAACTATGGTAATTATTCAGAAATAGTAAAAAAAAATGCAATGTTTATCAATTCCAAAATATGAATCCTATCCGAACCTAAATTCTGACCTCAGTCGAATCTCAATCTCATTAATTAACAGACTGAAATATTGATCTTGTACAAGACAAGTGTAATACTTTTCTAAGATTTCTGTCAAAACTCAAATCTATTACAAAATATAAATAAATACATGTAAAAAAATCGAGTGATTAGAATGGGAAATATTATAGATACATAATGATTATGAGAAAAACGTATTCCTTTTCGATCTGGATACAATTGCTTCACATGCAGCCAATCGTATAAAATCAAGATATGATGATAATAGTCTAACTATTGCTTAATGTTATCGTTGCCATAAAAAAATCCGAAATGAAAACAGAAATCTTGAGGACATTTCGAAGTTTGAAATTTTCATTGCTGGACAATTAAATTTTGAAACAGTTGGTTGCATCAAACTCGATGCAATTTTGTGAAGAGTAAGTTATAATATTTATTCATTACAAAAGAAATATATTAGACCAGTCGGAAGAAATTTAAATACTCAATTTTACACTTTTATTTTTAACGTAATCATAAAATACAGGGTGACTTTTAAGTAGCTTTACAACTTTAACATTTAATAAATATGTTATTATTTTTATCTGAACTAATTTATCTGAACTATTGTTATGTTTACTATGGATAATCACATATTTATACTTTTAATGTAATTCTCTTCATTTTAAGTAGATGATATCTGTAATTTTAGACTTTCATTTCTTTATTTATTTATCCACTTTTAAGTAAAACTCATTTTGAACATAACAATAATATTATTATTTACTTATTAATATTATTATTATTATAAGAGAAAGAAGGAAAACGAGATGAAAAGAGCAGAAAAAATGAAAAAAGAATAATTATAATAATAATAATAATAATAATAATAATAATAATGATAATAATAATAATAATAAAAATAATAATAATAATGAGTAGATTGAAATAGTATCAAGTATTGTACACTTCTGAGATAGGGGCTAAACAATTATCAACACCAAATAAGAATTTCATTCATTCTAACATGAATGTTCAGCTCAATTTCAAAACTTTTATTTTTCATAAAATTCATTGATTTTATTTATAAATTATCTCAAATGTTAACGTGAAAATGGGAAAAACCAAGCAGAATAATTTTCCCGTGAAATTTTCAATGTCCAAAGAATTTTCATATTTTCCTATTTAACATTATTTTCTTTTCTCTGTGGAAAGATATTAAGATTGTCACACTATAAGAAAAGACAAAATTCTGATATTTTTATTGTTTGTCTAAATGCAATTAACTCTAATGATATATATTAATAAAATAATTGATCTTCAGTTATTATATACCGATAGATTTCAATTCAACAATCTTTAAGCTGAACCGAAATTTTCTGATTTCTAAATTAATAGGGTTTGATCCATTAAAATAATTAATAAAGAGACGGAAAACTATTTTTAGAATTTCTCTTTTAAAAATTTAATGGTCTCTGAAAAATTTATAGAAATTGTTAATTTCTTTTTATTACATTTTTTATAAAATCTCTGAAAGCAATAAATCGTATGTAACAATTTAATTTTACAATAACCCTAGAGTCAATAGTAAAATATGAAGCCATTTAGAGAAGATAAATTATCTTATCCAAAAACTTTCTTAAAAAGAATTTGGAAAATATTTATTTATTAATTTCCTATTTTTAAATAAATAAATATAATATATAAAAATAATATATATAAATAAATAATATATATATCAAAATATAAAAGAAATAAATATTGATTAATTATATTTTTTGATAATTTGGTAGATGCTTGATGTCTGGTAGGAAAATTGTCAGTTTTCCCCAAAAAAACAGGGCTACAATAGTTAAGAGGCAGAACTTAGTACGAAAACCTGGACGAAATCAGACATTTCAAGTGATGTAAACAAAGATTCGGAAAATTGCTTAAATAGCTTGAAAAATAAAACAAATATTGAAGTATATAAAAGGAGAAATATAATTGTCAAATACTTGCGTTTCCACTGAAGCCGACCTTAATGACCTTTTTATATATATTTATGTATATATATTTTGGAGATTTGGATTTATATTATTTAAGATATACCCAACCATTACTTTCCTTAAAAATTAATTATGGTAATTTTTATTTATTTTATAAATAAGTATAAATAATTTTTTTATAACTAAAAATTTTTTTTATAAATAAAATCAACAAATACATAAAATAAAATATTATAAAAGTCATAATAAATATTATTGAAATTGTTTTAACTTTACCAGTTTTAAGGCATTAATAATTGTAAATTAAAAATATTGTGACTTAAATAATAAATATTTTAATCTTTAACATTTAAATATAAGAAATGATTAACAAATTAATAATTAATAAATTAATTAATTTAAATAGAAAAACAAATGAATAAAATAAAATTTTAAAAAATCTTAAACAATTAAAAATTTTGTTATACTTGACATGTGAAAGTGATTGAGAGACTTTAAATTGTTTTAAAAAGATTTTCAAATTAAGACTGCAAGGTTTCGACAAAATTAAATTAAATTATTTACATTTGATAATTTTGAAAGTATTTCTTTAAATCTAATATTTTTATGGAATCGATTGAACTTTTCTTCTGATATGCTAATATCCTGATCTTCTGTAGTATCTATCAAGTCTTTAGGACTCGGACTGCCTGAATATGCTTTCTCAACAGATAGATATATTATTATGGGAATCAATAATATTAGTAATCAATAATAATACTAAAAATAGAAATAAATGATTCAGCATTATACATCTAATTTTAATCCGTGTATTTCTACAGAAAACCCATAAAAATATTGGTGCCACGTTTACAAAAGGTTTTTGAATGTCATGGTAACTATTTCGATGAATAAAAGTATGTTATAATTTTTGTTAATTAAACTTTATTTTAATATAAAAACGAACGAAC
Source organism: Bipalium vagum (assembly GCA_037834085.1). Lineage (NCBI taxonomy): Eukaryota > Metazoa > Platyhelminthes > Tricladida > Geoplanidae > Bipalium > Bipalium vagum. The sequence continues at coordinate 10,618 of JBBMKC010205043.1, forward strand.
TTTTATGGTTAAGTGACTTATATTTGAAGAAGGTCTTCAGAGCAAAGTTCTTTCACAAAAATCTTTAGATATTGAACAATTAAATGTTACCTTTCGTCAAATTTGGACTCCATGATGTCTTAATAGATCCAAATTACAATTATCAGTCAAAATTAATGTGCACTGTTTCATTGTTGTAAATCAAATAAAGTTTGAACTCTCTTACCTTTCGAGAGTTTTGTTTGTTTCTCATTATTTAAGTATTAATAGATTTTTTTTTCATTTGGTTTTCATAATAGAAACTTGTCATAAGTGATTTATCTGTATTCTTCATGCAAACGAGACCATATAGACATAGATTCTATGGTTTAGAAGAACAATGAAAGAAGGAGAATATTTTTCAAGAAGCATTTACGAAGACTATCAAGCGTGTATATGTTCTCTTGATAACTTTCAAAACAATAACATTTAATTTTTTGACAAAAATTTTGAATTTTTAAAAAAATTTCTTAATATTACATTTAACCTAAAAAGTACGTTTTTAATGACTCCTTGAAATTCTGGCAGATTTAGGCATATTTCTAATAGTCTCAACCAAACTTCCAAAGACCGAATATTTTTTGTTTTCCGAAAGTTATCTTTCAGTTTGTATTTCCGGTATTTTTCCCATTTCCGTTTTTCTAATTTCCTTAACTCATTTAATTCATCAGATCTCAGTCCTCAAAAATACAATTTCGGAAATTCACCAATGTAAAACCTTATCAAACGTTGAAAACTTTTCTAATTAATTCATTTATTAAAACAATAAAATACTTAAATAAAAGATCAGAAATTTTAATTTTGTATCAAAGAAGGTGATAATATTTAATTGTGATGAGTTTTAACATAGGATAATCAGCATTTTGAAGATTTTGTATAGTTTCGTTTTAAACCTATTTATTGATCATGTATCATATGATAAATTTTAAAATTTGAACGAAAATAATTAAAAATTAACTACACAAATTAGTCTAATTAAGGGTTACAAAACAAAACAGTTTTAAATTAAAATTGAAGAAAAATTACTTAATTTTTTCCTCCTGAGGAACTATTTTTGTGTGATAAAATTAAAAATAATATTTTTAAAATAATAATAATATTATTTTTAAAAATACTGGAAAAACTATTTTCAACAAAAAAATTGCAGTCCTAATTATCTTTGGAGAAATATAATTTTGACAAGTAAGAAAATAAATAGGAAAATAATTTTAAATTTATATTTCAATTTTATCTTCAATCTATTTTTCATATTCTGTAATTGATTTTTCAGATTTAAAGGTTTTAAGCTAAGAAATGATTGATTATTATTAAAATATGCACGAGGTTGCTTATCTTTAAAATATCTGGTAAAAATTGTAATTACGCCTTAATGGGAGAAAAATATTTATTTATTATATATAAATAACAAACTCACATAATTAGCAAAAATAGTTTCATACTTTTGCTTTTTGTTAATTTGTTTAAAAAATTTAATTCTGAAAATATTTTCAAATTACTTTTATCATTTAATATTTTACATAAATAATCAACTTGGTCAACAAATTAGTTACTATTTCATTTACTACTATTTATTAATTAACTATTTATTATTGTTATATACAGGGGTGCAAAAGTAGGTGTATAGTAATAAAAAAGAAAAAATGCATATATTTACTTCATTTATTATACAAATAAACTCGCACCATTGAAAATATCATTCAGTTAATTTTGGAAGCTTGTCAGGAAAATGATTAATCTTTGTTCTTGAGTGTGCATGAGTGTTCATTCACGATTAGAAAAGTTTGTTAATGCTGACGGATGTCAATTGCCTACCTGGGGGATTAGATCTTCTTATTACACGTACTTCTAATTATTGTTTAGGCGATATTAGTTTGTTTGTTTAATAAATGTAATAAATATATACGTATTTTCTTTTATATCACTGTACACCTACGTTTGCACTCCTCTTTATATTTCAAATAAATCGATTTTATTCTTATTTTAACCAAAATTAATCATAATACTCTTTTCAATTCATAATGAATGGTCTATTTTGAGAAATCTCTTTTCACATTCTTATGAAAATTTTCATTCATTTTTTATTCTTCTCTTTTAATATTTTTGAAATACGAAATTTTCAATTTCTTCTTCATGATTGACTTCTGTACATTTTCTCTTTAATATGTTGAAAATAAAATTAATAATGTTCAGTTTTCTCAACCGGAATCAATATACAGAAACAACAAACATTTTAAATATATTAATTGAAAAATCTCAATCTTCGAAATCTCATTAAATATTTTTATATAATAAAACAATAAAAAATTATATTAATAAAAAAATTAGAATCTATTTCATATTATTGTTAGAAAACTTTTTTATCGGTAGAGAACAATATACCAAAATACTTTCTTGAATTGAACCTATTTCATTCAGAAATAAAATATTTTTTTTGTAATTATTTTAATTAAAGAAAATATAAAAGAAAAAGACATGTCATTTTTATTAAACAATTTACATATTACTTCTTACTTTACTTGATTGCTTATTCTTGTAACAAATGTCTGTTTACATAAATATTTTTTACATAATAATAATTGATAATAATATTTTTAATTTGTCTTCTGGTATTAAAAGAAAATAAATTTTCTTTAGAATAAATTACCAGTGAAAATAAATTTGGCAAAGAAATTATATCATAAAATTTGAAAGAAGTAATTTGAGATAATAATATATTTTTATGTTAATCAATATCATCAAAGTTTCGATAATAATATATCTCAATTGTTTGGAAAATCCGCTTAAGCAATATCTTTTTTATATAATGAAATAAAAAATGTATCGGGATTTTAATTCGATCACCCTTAAAAAGTACTATTTTAATGATATATGATGTACTTGTATGAGTAACATTGAAATTAATATTATTTATACTATATTATTACATTAATTATGTATCGATTCTAATTTGTTTATATTTTAATAATATTATTATTTTTATTTCTTTGTTTTCCAAAATTATGTCACAGATAAACAAATAGAATTTTAATGACAAAATTATATTTTTTATTATATATTTTTGTTAATTTTTTTTCAATAAAATAAATAAGTCTCGTTGATTAGTAATGCAAATAAATAAATAAAATATTACCTTGGAACATAATGAAGTGTTCATTATATTTTTGTGGCTCTCTTGGATGTCATTTGCATCACTCAAACTCCAATCACCCTCAGACTCTTCACTATTAACCTCTTTTAATCCGACCCAACTTCGCTTTTGAGGACTGGGAGTTGAAATTTTATGAGACGTCTGTAAAGCTTGAGCTGACCGACTTCCTTGAAATATTCCCATCAAGGTTTTCTGTTTCATCAATTTCGTGTATAATTTTGAGGATATCTTTTCATTGCTAGCATTCAGGTCGTTTAATTTTCCACTATCAGTTATTTCCATGAATGGAAAATTAAATTCACAACGATTACTATGAAAATAAATCGATACTATTTTATTGGACTGTTTGAATTAGATTTTGTGATGTAAAGAGAATGGGAAATATTATTTATTTTAACTAAATTGTCATTGGTTATCAACATTGATGAATGTAGTACTTTTTTAATATAAAATCAGGTAATATCATTGAAATTAGATAAAATATACAGAATCATTTTCTTTTAAGTAAATAAAATTTTTCTTTAAATAAAATTACATTAATACTACTTTTTTCTATTATTAATTTTTATATTTATAATTTTTATGAAGATTTGTTAGCAATATTTATAGTATTATTATATTATTAAGGGTACCCGTAATTAATTTCGTTTTTATCAGATGCAAAATTAGTAAAATTTACTAGATTTACATACAATTAGTACTAATAATTAATTGCTTTTGTTATCTGATAAATCTATAAATCATTAATCCATTAATTTGCGGAATTTAACATTTTTAAAAAATTGAGAAACGGCAGATAATAAATGGTAAATTGAAAAAAGCCACAATAGACATTTTTGTTGTTCCAGTATAATTGTGGTTATATCACAAGAACACCAATTGTAAATATCAATTATATATATATTCTTTCGACATGTCATGATGGTTTAACAGATTTCAAAGAAGAGATTTTGTCCTTCAAAATATCTGGAGAAGTTCTAGTCCTGTTCAATTTGATGAAGATAAATTTTTGACTGTTGTGGAAGAAGATTCTACTCAAACAGTTGAGAAATTTTCACGATGAACTAATACCTAATTGGCACTAATTCAATGGCACTTGAAATTCATTGAGAAGTTTCTGCATTCCAGTAAATGAGTGCCTTATAATTTTAGTCATTCGAACAAATTTCTAAGGTCTTCGATTTGTTTCTCTACTTCTTCAAGGCGGGTGATAAATGAATTTTGAATGACAATACAATTATGAGAAAACAATGACCTTCTATTGGAGAACCACGCAGAAAAATTTGTTGGCCAAATATTTATGGATCAAAAAATCTCTTATTTGGTAAAACATTCATGGTGGGGTTAACTTTGAAATACCATTGCTCCGCAAATTTGATATGTAGGTTGGAAAAGACTATAGAACTTGATGGTGACTATTTGTAGATTAAATGTTAGTGTTTTTTAAAATATAAACATTTTCACATATTTTGATAAAAAAATACATTAGTTATTGGTATCTCTAATATTAGGAGAACCCATAAGTAATCAATTATTTAAGTGGCAAAACAACAAAAAAAATTTAAATACATTTATTTCTATTTTTAATTGATTATATAATTTCCATCGTTTTCTTGAACCTTTTGCCATCTTGTTGGTACAGTTTCAATTCCCTGGCCATAAAATTCTGTATCCTATGAAGAGAAATATGATTCTAGGTGAGTTTGAACATCATCGGCATTTTTAAAGTTTTGATTCTTCAGGGAATGTTCCATGGACCGGAATAAATGAAAATCCGATGGCGCTATGTCTGGAGAATATAAGGGGATTTGATAAAACTTCCCAGTCTAGCTGCTTTGTTTTTTCTTTGGTTAACTTTGGTGTATGAAACCTTGCATTACCATGTTGCAATATTACCCCTTTTCTGTAAACCAATCCTGGTCGTTTTACGAACAACTGGTTTTGTAATCTATCAAATTGTTGGCAATACAATTCAGCCGAAACTGTTTCTCCTGATTTCAATAGTTCAAAATGAATGGGATGCCACCACATCCCACCAAACTCACAATAATACCTTCTTTAGAGTGAGGGATGATTTCGGAACGGCTAGTTGATTTGGAGAAAGCCATTGTTTGGTGAGCTTGTTTTTGTTGTTGTACAAGACCAATTTCTCGACACCAGTAACAATCCTTCTTACAAACGGATCATTTCTTTGTCTGCACAAAAGAGATGTGCAAAAAATAGATGTGGAACCCATATGTAAACCTTTCTGATTTCTTTAAGATGTCTTTGAACTGTTGACCAAGTAGCTTGAAGAGTTTTTGTTATTTCCTGGATACTCATTTTGGGATTCTTTTCCACCGGTGCTTTTAGAGCGTCTTTATCGAACGTCCAGTTCGAGCGCTATTAGACAAGCCAAAATCACCATTTGAAGATTTTCGAAACCAATGTTGGAACTTATTGACTTTTAATACGTCTCCGTACACATCTTCTTTGTTGCAACGGTTGCATTAACAACCGATCGAAAATGAAACAGTATGCAATGACGTAAATGTTCATCACTTGGTTGATTCTCCGCCATTTTATATCAGAATAATAAAAACGTTTGAATTTATTTATAATCAATATTCAAGGTCAATGATTGTAATTTAACGTAATAAAATACGTGTTTATATATTCAAGGTCTGAGCTAGAAATAAGCAAACACTGCATACTAAAATAATTGATTACTTATTGGTTAGGGTATTAGTACTAGTACTAATTTTTTCTATTAATATTACATGTATTATTGAGATTATTAATTTATTTTTATTGTTATTATCATTATTGAGTTCGCACAAACACGACAACTAAGGATTTTTAATTATGATAAATAATAATAATATAGGGTCTATAATAATAATAAAATTAATTAAAAAGAATAATTATTTGAAAATTAAAAAAATAACAATTTATCTCGTCGAGATATCAATTAATTATTAATAATAGATCTAAAATTAAAATATTGATTTTTTTCGCTGTCAAGATAATAATTAATAATTGATAGAAAAATTATGTAGCAATTCTCGTCGTCGAGATAATTGTATCATAATTTAGGAATTTTTATGCTATTGGATGAAATAGCCTTCCAAAAGTAGCGATTGCCGATCGTCGGCCAATCTCTATTTCTATATAAGGATAGGATTTCCTTTAAAAAATTCGACGAAGTAAAAGATAGTTTTTTAACGATTATTAATCACTTGAAAAATTTTTATTTGACAAATTAAAGATCATTAACTCGTTAGAAGACTTTAATCAGACTATTGCTAATTTCGTTGGAAGTTGATTTACTATCTGTCCGTTGATAACAAAAAACATTGTGTCTGCTTGGTGAACCATTGCTGTATATGGTTAAGCAGTCAAGGTACCAAAGAAAGTTCAGATTTTTTAAAATGTATGATGTATAAAGTATTGTATAAAATAATTCTAGACGGTCATCTGATAACGTCGGGTATTTATTGTCAGCAAATAGATCGTGTTCACGAAATAAAGCAGGAACGTTACTCACAATTACAACAGGATAATGCAAGGAAATACAGCTAAAAAGACAGTGATAAATAAACTTGGTGGATTTGAACTAATTCCTCATTCACGATACAGTTGAGAACGAATTTTGTGATTTATTATTGAAAGAGTCAGATATAGTTACTAAATTAATATAATTATTGATAATAAATTATAATAATAATAATAATAAAAATAAAAAATAATAAACATGAAAAAAATAATAAAAAATTATTATTAAATTATTACATTAAATTATACATTAAAGATAATTAAAGTTAATTGTTAATTAACGTTTTAATTTTGGTGTGGGGGATTAGACAGACTTCAATATTTCTAAATTTAATATCACAACTAGATAAAGGAAAGCCTGACATATTTCAGAGTATTTAGTATCAGATAAAATGTTATCCATCACATTTTAGTTACAATTAATAAAACTATTTTTTATAGTCTTAAGTGTAACTTAACTATTAACTTTATTACCAGAGTAATAAAGGACCTTTATTTGAATTTGTTATCCATTGACATCCATTACTATCATCGACATCCTACTTTAGCTTTCATAGTTACTTAACACAAAAATATTTCTCCGGTTATCAGAATTTGCAGACTCTATCATAATCTCAAACAATTGATTTTTATGGATAGTTTTGTATGGTACGACAAATAATGCTTCTATTGTCATAGATAACAAATGATGATGAATTAACTTTTTATTTTTCAACTTAAATAAAATACTGATGACATATCTTTGCAGGTTTTTGAAACAGTTTCATTTGACTATGTGGAAAATTGTTTTTATTTTTGTCAAGTTTTCCTTATTTTCTGAGGAAAATATATCTAGTTTCCCCTAATTTCCAGGTATTATAATATCATTTTATCCGTAGAAATAATCTTCTTTAGCCTGGAATTTAATTTTATTATTTTTGATTTCGGTTTTAATTACATCCGCCTCATATTCAAAGGCTTTGATGCTGTCAGTTGATAGCGCCTACCCGGTCTTATCGACAATTAATAGAAGACATTAAGTTATGAATTTCTTTCAACAATCAACTTTTTATATTATTTCTTATCGAAAAAATGACAAAACTATAAATGATTAATTGAATATAAGTTAATTACATTTTTTACAATTAGGAAAATATGGATTTCTTTTTCCGAATAAAAAGAAAAATCGCAATGAATTTTTTTATAAAAAACAATTTTTTTTATTAAAATAAAAAAATTATGTTGTTTCATATGTTCTGTCGTTTTTCATTAACGTATATAAATATGAAAAATATTACCATGTATTAAAATCAATAAAGGCAATTCAAGTTTTAATTTTATATATTTATTTAATTATGCGAAGATATTCAAACAATTAGGATGGTGAATAATCAACCGGCAAGAGACCATGTTCAGAATTGCATTATTTATAAATTCTGTAAAAGAAAAAAGGCTACAGAAGCACCTTCCAGCATTAATTAGGTATATCCTGATTCGTGTTTTCGGTGAGTATAATACTTATAATAATTATTTTATGGGTTACGGAAAACCTTTGCAAAAGACAGCTGTTAAAAGATATTAAGAAACAGATATAATATTATTATGATATATGATTTTGAAACATCAGGGTTCAATTACTATATTGTAATTCTGAAGAAAATATTCAAGTGAATATATAGAACATACTAGTAACATTAAATTTAGAATTTAGAATTTAGACATTATGATTTTTGATTCAAATGATTTTAAAAACAATTTTATTTATTAATAAAAATTTTTGTATTTTAATATTTATTTTATTTTTGATTTTAATGTAGCGAGAATTCTTTCCCGAAACAGATTTATTAAAAAGAAATTAAAAAATTAAAATATTAATTAATTATTTTATTATTATTATTATTATTACTCATATTTTAATGAGTCATACAAAAAAAATATAAAAATTTAGAAAAAATTAAAAATAGAATTTAAATAAAAAATAGTTATGATAAAATTATACATAGTAATAAATTAAAAATAAAATTTAAAAACAATAACAAAATGTTACTAAATATAAATTACATATAAAAAATTTAATATATAAATCCAATTCAATGGACAATTTATGACATAGAAACGAACATAGAAATAGACAGAGACAGACACTCGCAGAAAGTATTAAGGACATCAATTACGATCACCCAGATATCACGAGGCAATCACGTCCTGAACATCATCGATTATAAATATAAAAGTAAGGACAACAAATTCCCATTCAGAATTAGGATTTATTTTTTATATGCCCATTAGTAAGTATTTTGTTAACGCTATTATATTATCCATATTTATATTTTAATTAATTGTTTTTAAAAAATTGATAATTCTAACGAATTATACAAATATTATAATAATTAAATAAATTTAACATTGATAATTCTAATTGGTAATTCTAACGAATTACACAGGTAGTAAAATAATAAATAAATAATATTTCAAACTTAAATCTTTCAGTTGGTAATTTTTAATAAAATTACACAACTTTAGTAATTAATATTCTTATAAATAAGTGTTAGGGTTCAACCCTAAAATCAAATAATTGTTTTTATTTGCTTCTTCACTTCTGTCGCAGATCTTTTATTTTTCGTAGTTCACACACTAATTAGGGTGATGAACTACCTTTCTTTGAGGGCTTTTGAGACACTGATATTTTTATCAGTGCGAAAAGATTTCTGTCCTTTAATTAAGCGTAAAACCGGGAAAAGATTTCTTGTAGAGGATTGTTTAAACGGAAATCACTCTTAACTTGTAAAAACCAAATTTTTTAGTGTCAATAAAGTTTTGAAAAAGTAATTAGTTTTCTCAGTCGATTAAAAATCATATTTACGACCACGCATAAAAGTCAACCTTCAACCCGTTAAGCTCTTAGTGTTAGCTCCAAATTTTAGAGACTTAGCAAATTGATTGAAGACAGAAATTTATGAAATTTTGTTTTTTCATCGGTTTATAAAAGATAAAGAACTAAAAGAAAGAGACTTTTACGAAAAAATTTTATCCTAATATACTTTACAAAGTAAATTTTTAAAAACTTTTCCAAATATTTTATTTTAAAAAATAGCAGACAAAATTGATGATTATACTATAAAAGATAATGAAAATTCTGGAATAATTAAAAAAACTGCTCGTATTTATCCAAAATTAAATAAAATATTTTCAAATCCAATTATTCAGAAATATTAAGCATAGAAAATTGCAAACTTTATGAATGAAAAAAAATTGGAAGATTTATTAACAAGTTATAAAAATTTTAATTTAAATTTACTACAATAGATTCTTATTTAAAAGTAGGGAGTGATATTATAATTGGAATTGTTAGAATTGGAACATCAGCTTTAAAAGGAGTTTCAATTTTAGGAATTGATTTACTAATTTATAAAGGTTTAAGTTAAATTGAAAATGGTATATATTCCCATTAGTACTGCAGCTTTTACAGTTGTAGTTATTTCTAAAACAATTAGTAGAAAATATACATATAAAGGAAAAAACTTTACAAATGAATTTGTGAATGTATGGAACACTCAATTAATAAGCTTTATTTATTTTAAATTTTTTTTAAAAAAATAAAATAATGAACAAATTGAACAGGATAAAAATGTAATTACAGGGTGTAAAGAAAATATTTTTTAAAAAATCAAGTAAAATTATCAAAAATGTCAATCAAGTTTAAAAGGAATTGAAACAAGAAATTTAAAAAGTATATAAAGATAGAAAATTCAAATGTGAAATATACATGTATATATATCAGATTTTCAAACTTTAAAAGATAGATACACATGTAAAATGTAATTGATATTGACAAAAGAAATAACAATTAAAAAATTAATTTGAAAAAAAGAATTTGAAACTAATAAATAAAATTCATCTAAATTTGATAAAATGGTATTTCTTCTTTCAAATTTATTTTTCTGGTTCAGAATAATATTTATGTTTATCTGCAGAAATATCTTTTTCATAATCACATTGTATTACATTGTATGTAATATCTGATATTTAAATTTATTCTTTACTTCAAATATTTTCTAATATTTTAATTAATTAATTTTTAAATTGTGAATATTTGTGTCATTAGTTTCTTTAGTTAATTCAATTTTACTTTCTTTAAATTTGTTACTATTATACTTAAACGTAGTAACTTGTGCTCGCGTAATCGTGACCTCTCACTTTTTTATAAATCGTTGTGTGCGTAACTCCTCTCATCCTTTTCGAATCAAAACACCGACCACAATATCGTATCCGCACTCTTAAGAACTGAATCAAAACTTTTCAATAAAACTTTATTGATTTTAGGCACAATCACAATATCAATCACCAATAAAAGTTCCAAAAATATGTCCAATAAATAATAAACAAAATGAATATACTACTATTATTATTATTATTATCATTATTATAAATTAAAAATTCTTATTATTATTATTATTATCACCTATTTCCATAATCATCATCATTAATTCCAAAACCCAACAAATTTAACAATGTTATTATTAAATTAAGATCAACAGTTTTATATTTTGGCAGCTGCTTAAAGAATATGTATTATAATATTCTTCATTATGATTTTTAAATTTTAAATGACTTATTAATCCATTTTGGTTTGAAAATTTTGTATCACAGATTTCACAATTAAATTTTATTTTTTTGTCTCTATTTTATTGATTGTGTTTTTCAATACTTATGGGTGTATAATATAAATAAGTGTATAAAAGTCATAATAAATAAATTGATTAATGGTTTTAAATATAAAGATATATAAAAATAAGAATATATAAAATTATCCTTATATACAAAAAATATAAGTTATAATATGAATTACCAAAATCATCATTGTAATTCCAATACTAAATACCGCTAATTAAAGTAGAATCAAATTTTAACCAAGATTAAATTCATAAGTATATTTAATTATAATATTTTTTATGTAAATATTTATTCCAAAAGTTTTTTTAAATCCATAAAATATTCTGTCTTTATTTTTTCAATAAAAGGATTAAAATATTTATCTCAAAATTCCTTTAATTTATGTGATTTTTCCGTTAGATATGTTTGACGTAACGTTCGGAAATAACATTTTAGCAAATGTTCTGTTTAATATTATGCCGCATGGTAAAATAATTATGAACAATGAAAAACATTACTTTACCATATAAATTTATAATAAAAATTAAATAATTAATACCCTTGTTAAATACTAATGTTGTTTTTGTTGTGTCTGGATTTATACGGAACACCTTGCTTATATAATTCCATAATATAATCATGAACACAGTTTAAAACAATATGATGAAACTAATTTTTATGGTTTTCCTTTAATTTTCTTATAATATTTATTTCATTTATTAAAAATTGTTTATAAATATTAAAAAGATAATTTTAACAACTTTAACTTTGCCTTTTAGTCTTTATTTAGTATATTCTGTAATATTTATTATAAATATTTGTTTAGTCGACCTATTTTCTTCCTAAATTAAGGTTGTAGCAACTATTAAATATTATAATAAAAATGGCAAATAAGGATAAACAGTTACAAGATAAGTTACAAATAATAATAGCAGATCTATTGAAAGATGATGACAACAAGTATTGTGTTGATTGTGATGCTAAAGGACCTCGGTGGGCTTCTTGGACCCTGGGAATATTTCTATGTATAAGATGTGCTGGAATTCACAGAAATCTCGGTGTACATATTTCACGAGTAAAATCTGTAAATCTTGATTCGTGGACACCGCAACAAGTGGCTGTAGGAGTTTTAGTAAAATTGTTGATTTACTTGTGTTTCATGTCAGATGCTGAAAGAAATTGGTAACAGTCGCGGAAGGGCAATATATGAGGCTAATCTTGAAGACAATTTTCGCCGTCCCCAAACCGAGTCTTCATTGGACGTCTTTATACGGGCCAAATATGAACACAGAAGATATATTGCAAAGGAATGGATTCCTCCTACTCCGAGTGTGGAACCTATAATTGAGGTGATAATGAATGTTATTTTATTGAAATATAAGAAGCTTTCAGGAAATACGGAAGTTAGATTTAAACCAAAACAAAAAACGTGTTACATGTACAGTTAACAGTGTAATAAACAGTTCAATAATTCCAATTTCTCGACGAGAGAAGCCCGTAAATGTCAAAACAATCGAGGTTGTTTTTTTAATTCTATTTTAAAACTGAAATTTAGTCAGTTTGGGTTAAATAAATTAATGTGATGTATTTTGAATTGATGCCTAAGACACGTAATATTTCTTTCTTTTGTTCACTATCAAACATGATTTTTGATCATTCTTTACTGCACATAAACTGCTTTCTATTACAACCAGCGGTTACCTATCAGTGGCACTTAGTAAATCAACGATTTTTATCAACATTGCGCATCAATAATTCCAGTATAATGAATATAATTAACCAAATTTAACGTGATAATGGCGAAAGGTCAGTTTAAATATGTTGATTATACATAATTAACATTCTTGGTTCTATATTTCCTTCATATACAGAATTATGCAAGATTTCTCAAAAAATATTAATAATAAAAAGGTTTAAATATTTTAAAAATCTATAAATTCAATAAATCTGTCAGTATGTCATCTTTCTCGAAAAGCGATTCTGATTGGGGAACATTGACGATATTGATCGCCGGTTGTCGTTCGTTGGCTTGCGAGCTTTCATTGTAGACACTGTAGACGAGTTTTGATTTCTTTTTAATTTTGTGTTCATAAGCTAATTTCAGAGCCAGATCGATCATTGGGGAGATTGTTTCAAGACTGAGAGCTGAAGCGTTGTCAATTATCAATATATATTTATTGAATTTAAAGGTTTACCGAAAATGATAATCTTTCCGTTTCTTGTGAATTTTATCAATGATTTGTATTGATTATCTTTATTTAAACCCTTAGCAGTGCGGTCCATGTAATAGTAGCAGAAATGATCGCTTTCTAAATCATAACTAATTGTAATAGTAAAACCTGTTTTTCCTTTGATGAAATTCACAAAAAATTCATGACAAAAAAAACTCACATGCAATGCATCGGATTTGCGTCTGTCAACGCCTGCAAATCGATTCTGTACGGTACTTGGCCCTTTGTGAAGATATTAAATACTTTATAACCACGCAATTTGACTGCAAAGCCCAATTTCTGTATTCGTCGAGCGATTATCCGCGATCCCCGTTTGGCGCCTGCTAAGCTTTTGGCACCTAAAATTACCATTTTTCCTGATGGGTATATTTTCACCTTTTCCAGCTTTGGAGATCTCAGTTTGGTTTCTAATATTTCCTGCACACGAGTAAAATCCGTCGACATATATCAATGGGAAAATGACGTTACAATAGATTTACCATGTTATGTTGAATGAATTCCACATCGTGACCTCGCAGACTGATGTCCATCAAGGGCAACCTTGTGCTCAATTTCATCGAAGCTGATACATTTGTGATTTTGAAGCTAATCAAGGCTTTGTTTTGCGTTCCCTTCATGTGCTCTCCGTCCATTTTACTCATTTCGACAATGCTTGAAATATTTTTAAATAGTTAACAAAAGTTTCAAATAAAACCAGTATTATTTTAAACAAATTTTTTTAAAGAATAAATATTTTATCGAATGTTACAGTTTTAGTTTTATTGATATTTTTTCTGTAAAAATATTTTTAAATTCAGTTTCTTAAAGTATTTATTGAAATACAAAAATTTAATAATTTATAAATACAATATAGGGGATTTAATTTTTTGTAAATTGATATTTTCGATTATACTGATTTAATAAAATCCTATAAAATTTTTAAAATGATAATTCGATTGTAGGCTCCAAGATCATAATTCATATATGGTTTTAATTTCATACAGTATTTCAAATATTAAAATAGAAGTAAATCAGTTTAATTATTAGGTTATTTTATTAATTCTTATTAGCATATCAAATTTTGTTTCAGGTTGCTTATAGTTAAAATTATGGAAAATAACGAAACGCTTTAAATGCTTTTCTAGTAACTTAAAGGTTTCCTTTTTCAAAGATCACCAAAATTTGTAAGTTAAAAATTTAATAAAAACTTTGTAAGTTAATCTAAAAATTATCTGACCTGACAAATTCAATTCGATGATTAAGAAAGAAATGTATATAAGAGAGTTGAGACAAACCTCGATATATCCTCACCATAAATATGTCATCATATGTGTTGATTTTTTCTCATTATAAAGAATGAAATCCGTGCAAAATTCCTTGTTACGATTTCAACATATATTAGTACGTTTTCCCTTGAATTTCCTTCGCATACCCAATCATCCAATATTGTTCTATTAAAATACTTCCACGATTTTATATCAGCTTCATCAGCATCAACGATTGAATTATTTCTGAGTTTATCAAATAGTTCCTTGAAATCGATGTTTTCAAATATACAATATAAATTTTCGTTTAAAAAAAAATGATAATTCATTATCTTCAAATTATCGGCAGTCTGATTCATCTAAGACCCCATTGAATAATTGTAGATGATTTAAAGGCATTTAGAAATAGGCAACTTTGAATTTTCAAAAATTGAAATGAATCGACAAAAGGCTTTTTTAGTGTGTTTTAAATCTTTTATTTTCTATGCACATTACAGTTTTAAAAATTTGGTATATTGTTGAAACAATAATTAATTGTAAATTTATAGCTTTCCTTAAAGATTCATCATTGGATATATTAGGCTGGCAAGAAAGTTCGTGCGCCCTTTAATGACAAGTTAAAATTAAAATTGTTTTATTGACAAAACAATTTAAATCAACTATGTTTACCATTATTATTAATGATCTTTCTACTAAATTCATGATACCATGTTCGTAGAACTCCTTTGGTTTATTCGCAAAATTGTCAATGTCTCTTCTGACAGACTCCTCATCATTGAATGTTTTCCTTTTCAAGGAATTCCGGGTGATCAAAGATACATGAAGCTTGGCATTGTCGTGTTGGTAGACAACACTTCCGATTTGTCAATTGGGAGCACTACATATCAGAATTGATAACAGTTCATAATAAATTAAACCTTTAAAATCGCACCAAGAAGAAGGCATGATCTTTGGGGGGCGCATCCATGTCTTTATTGACGATTCTGGTGGCTCACCAGTACAACCCTTGGACCTTTTACGGAACACATTGTCATAGATAACTCACTTTTCATCACTGGTATCAAATTACTTCAAGAATGGATGGTTTTCTTGTCGTTTCAGCAATGAATCACATATTGATATACGTTCCATAAATTGGCCTTCATTAATTTATGCGGTACCCATGGTTAGAGTTTCGAAACGAATACTAGATTACACAGTCTTTTCTAACGCTGTATGCGATGTCTTTAGTATTTTACGATTTCCCGAACCGTGTTCGATGGATTACTTTCAATTATAGACTCAATAGCGCTTGGCTCAATGTGAGATGGGTGTCCTGAGCGGGATTAATTTTTCATATCGAATGCTGTACAACTAGAGTTGGTATACATTTTTGGTATACTTGTACTGATAAAACATCATCTCAATATACTTAACATATTTTCATATGTTCATACGAGGTTCGCTTACCTTTTTAAATTAATATAATATTTATAAATAATATGATACTTAACTCTTTCAAAATCAAACACCAAAAAATGACGAAAATGTAATTTTTTCTTGCATAATGATATTGTATTTATCACATAAGACTATTATATTATTTAAACAGCAACTAAAAAACAGTATTGATTTCTTTTTATCGTAAACATACGTGATCCGATTTTTTCGAATATTCTATGATATCTTTGTGTAGTAATCTCATTATCATATCTTACAAATGAACAATGAACTGTCAAATAAACCTTTCAAATAAAAAATTTTTTTGACCTTATAAGTAATTATCTGAAACTCGATATTGGTTCATTAAATTAATCTTAATCGATTTATTAATCATAATTTCATCAAAAATAACAAGAATCATTTTAACCTATGAACTTTAATTTAACTTTGACTTTTTAATTAAACCATAGAAAGATCAATAATCGTTTGTCAACAATCAATGGGGATTCACTGTATTAATAACTTTAGTAAATAATAATTAACGCTAACCGATTCTCATTGATATTTTATTATTAAAAGTAAGCTTGGAATATTAGCTTCTATCTTTTAACAGACCGATGCTACCAAGTCGCAAAATAATGGGAATAAAATCGATTTGCTCGGCTTAGAAAATGATACTGGTACATCGGTTAATAACGATGAATCATTTGGTGATTTTATTTTTGCTACTCAATCGAACTCGTCTTCAACCAAAAGCCCCATTATAAGTTCCTCGGTTATCAGCGAAAATAAAGCCCAATCGGCTGTTGACGACTTAATGGGTCTCAGTGAGTTGAATACACAGCCCGATCCATTTTCCAATGCAACAGAATTGAACGAAACATCTGGCTTGTTTCTGGGTTCGTCGTCGGTTATGCAAAATAGTTGCTGTAAAATGGACAAAAATTCCATTTTAGCATTGTACAATAACAATAATAACAGCAGCAATAACATGAGACCACAGGTCTTCGGACAGATGAGCAATTCTTCTGGTTGGGCCACAATGCCAGGATCAACATATCACAATGGTTATGTACAGACAGGTACTGTTATTGTATTTGGAAAATTTAGTATGATTTCTGTTACAGATTTCCAATCTCAGGCACTTGGTAGAGGGGCAACTAATAGGGGTTATCATTTATCGCAGTTTGGTCAAAGTAGTGCATTTGGAGATCAGAGTAATCCTTTTTTCAACAATAGTTCAATAATTCCCACACGACAGACTATATCACTCTCATCTATGGTAAGTTTAATATTTAATTTTTGTTAATTTATCTGTAATTATCAATTTTAAAAATATTTTCTTTTATAATGTTAAGTTGATAAGAAAATAATGCTTAATACATTCAAACTTTATAATAGATTTTATGAAAAAAATTTGTTTGAAAGCATTAATTTATGTACAATTTTAAAGCTTTGAAATTGTTTTACATTTCCATAAGTTTTACTTTACTATACTATTAGAAAAATATCAAATACAATCAATTACACTGTACAAGTTACAATTTGACAGAAATTTTATTGAGATCACTCGTAAAACCAGTGATTCGACAAGGGTGCATCAAAATGAGTACCGTGCAAAACTTTTTCAAAACATTTGGAGTAGAAATGAGAGCGTCGAAAGTGGTACAGGTCTTGGGCGTTCCACGGAAGTAGGCAATGATTAATTAAAGATCTTGGTCGATCTATTTGTTATTGAGAAATATGCAAGGCCACGATGTTTCAAAAATAAAAAAATCCAATTGCTTAAATCTCCAATACAAAGGCATGTATTACTGCCAATATCTTTCACCAATCTTTTTGAGTGGAAAAAAATAAATATTTTTATCTTTTTGGAAGCTTTATGAAGAATAGCATGATTGACGCATTAAACTTATGCGATCAACTTAATATTATTTCTAAGTACCGTTCTAAAAACGGAGACAAACTAATTTGTTTGAGCATGAAATAAAGATTTGAAATATAGTTATTATTATTTGTATTATTCTATTTATCAATATGTTTATATGTTAAATACATGGTTTTTTATAATTTAAATAAGTCATTTTATAAATATAAAAAATTTACCTCTATACAATGTGAAATCAACATATGACATTCTAAAATTACATAAATACAAATTTTCTTAAATATTATTACCTCTCAATAACATCAAACCTCCTTATAAAGTCAAAATCCTCGTACCGAAGGCTGATGCTATAAAGAGGTTTTACTGTATTGTGTAAAAGTTTACAGTATCCTTAAGCAGTGGATACTTGGAATACTAAACTGAATATATATTAAAGAAATAATGGAATAAGGTTACCTAGGTGACAATAGGAAACTGCTTATGACTTGTTGGATTCCACACCATTGATGAAAAGCCTACAGCAGAACTATGATATTAATACATAAGACGTTTATGATCGGATAATATATTAGGGTTTTCTAATTGAAATGTCGTTTTTTAAATAATATTTAATTAACTTGTTTTAATATTTTTTATATCGTCCATAATAAAAAACTGTTAAATTCAATTTAAAATCAAAGATCGATGTAAAGTGTAAACTATAATTAAAAAACTTTATCCTATTAAATTTATTTAACATATTTAAAAAAGAATGAAAAATTTAAAATGACGCTCATATCCGGCATTATATGAGTTAAAACGGGGATCAAATTTCACAGTTGACACTAAAAATATCAAAGATTTTTACGGTGAAATACTTGATGTTCGCAAATGGTAATCTCAGTTTGCAGAACACAGGGTCATCGACAACCTGTGGTGGATAATGATGTGTTTAAGGATATCATCGAAATAGATCCTAGACAAACATTAGAAGAATTGTCTTTTCTATTAAATTGTAGTATCAGCAGTATATGGAACCACATAAAACTGAGGCAAAAGAAATAGGTTCGGTGTTTGGGTTCCTCATGATTTAACTAGAACTGGAAAATAATAATTGTTATTATGGATTCCAGATCTGTCACTCATTATTTATTCCAAATTTAAAGGAATCATTCTTCAAATGGATTGTGACTGAAGATGATAAGTGAATAATGTATGAGAATATCCACATAACAAAAATCAGTGGTTATCTCCAGCCCAAACCGCTGTACCAGTGTCGAAAACAGGACTTCATACAAAGAAGGTCTTATTGAGTGTCTCCTGGGATTACAAAGGAGTAACTCACTTTGAATTATTAGAATTTGGTCAAACAAAAAATTCCGATGTATATAGTAAAATTATGACCGTTTGAGAGATACATTAATTGTGAAATGTCCTGCATTGATCAATAGAAACAAAATAATTTTTCATCACGATTTTTTCAAATCATCGTATTGTGTAGACGCTTATGCAAACTTTAAAAATATTCCTGGAAAATAAGAAAGATTGCTTATCTTCTTTGCAAGTCTTTATACACCTGAAGAATTCTTAATAAGAGCGACAAACAGAAATAACTGGATTTTTAACATGAAGTGGTAAATTTTGCTTTTGCAATGATATCATACGCTTTGAAACACGTGATTTAAATATCATAAACTGTGCGAAATAAATTATGTTCCCTAACTCTCAATAAAAATACAATATGGTTATTTTTTATAAGTAAAGTAGCCAGTTCCAAAATAATAGTAAGTTATTTTATCAAATTTTACGACTTTCTATTGCATTAATATCGCTATAGGGTTACAAAATCTCTGATTTATCCAGAAAAAGTAACCGAGATGCATATAAGTTACCTCAATAGGTAATATCTTTTCTTAAATAAAATTGAAAAAAATAATAACAGCAGATGGTATAAGGAAATAATATTCAATTTCATCTGTGAAAAACACTGGTACTCAAATAGTTGTCAAGTCTATTGAAACACTCTTCTCACTAGATTACTTACCACTTTTATGTAACATTTTATTTGAATGTTTATAAATAACGCTGGTAATGTTTTATTTTCTATTGTGATTGATTTAAAATTTCTCATGTAAACCAGCGTTTTAAGGAAATATTCTAATGGAATAAAGTCACTCAGTCTAAGGATGAGGATTTTTTGAGAGAATTCTTTCATACCGAGAGAACTTGTTTCTTTGTTTGTGAGTGTCATGTGGCATTCTCTTGATGAATCACAAATTGTCACAATCCTTTAGCTCTATTTGTGTCTATGAAAACTTAATCAACACCAGTTCTTCGTTTCAAAAAGTTAAACAAATGAAGTCCAATGAAAGACTTCCAGAAATAAGGCAGTCAGTAATTGGATTAGATTAAATTTTAAATTACCTAAATCAGTTATACAGTGTGTTCCATATGTCTCCGTGAAAAGTAAACTTAAATATCTTTCACTAAATTCAATCGATTGAAATTTCTATTTATATAATATTAAAGTATGTAAGTTTAAATTTTGTTTTAATATTTTAAAATTAGATTTAACAACTGCCGCTTGATTTGAAGTTAAGAATCAAAACTGTACTTTTAATGGCCAAATTCAACTCAATTTGTGTTTTTAAACGGAAATTAAATGCCGAATTTGAGAAAACCTCACCAAGTGAAAGTGCTATGAGACTTTATCCTGGAAGACCAAGGGTGATCAAAGAAAATGAAGTTCAGAAAATTATTGAAGTTATTGAAAGTGATCCACAATGCAGTGTTCGATCTGTTGAAACCACCTGCTCCATTTCATGAACAACAACCCAACGAATTATGAGAGAACAGTTATCATTGAAACCCTTTAAGATCCATTTCACGCTCCTGAGCATTTTTCAACAAATATACCACGGTATCTTAACGCTTATTTCCCGAACAGGTGGTTCAATTCGATGGGCTTCCAGCTCACCAGATTTAACTCCTCTTGACTTCTATTTATGGGGCCATTTAAAGAATAAAATAAACAAATCTGAAATCAAAAATATTGATGATTTGAAAACAAAAATCACCGAAGAAATAAAGTGTTACCACAGAAACTTTGAATAGCGTATTTTTAAATATTGTAAAAAGGATGAATTTATGTATATCAGTTAATGGTAGTCATTTCAAAAAATTGTTGTAAATTTTTTTATGAAATACAAATTAAAAGATTTGTCTTCAATTTTATAAGACAAGCGATTAAATATCTCAACATGCTTAAGAATTATTAAGTTTACCTTTTGCGGGGACTTATGGGACACCCTGTATATTGATTTTTTGGTTGAAATTTGATTTATCTGTTCCATTTATAAGTCTTTATAATTTTGAAAAGCTGTACATTTTGGCGCTCACTGGAGACACTCCCATATGACCTGTCAAGATTGCTGCAATTCTTCGGCGTTTGATATTTAGGTCAGAGGGTTTCGGTCATTGAGGCCTATTTTTCGAAGGTTATTTCAAACTGAGACTCCACAAATGAATTAATTTATTGCTTCTATAAGATGATTAAAAACTGTCTTACGTCGTAAAAATTTAAGAGATAAGAGAGGATTACATAGTGTTTTTATGTCATACTATGTACAATCAATATTGTAAAATAAACGCGATATTTAATTAAATGGAATCTAACTACTATATAAAATTTTCAATTATCAATGAAAGTGGAGAAATCATTAAATCTATTAATGAAAGGCGGAAATGAAAAAGTCTAGTTTAAAAATCGTCAGTGATATCTTTATTTCTAATTGGTATTGTGGACAGAGATATAAATTTATTGTCTACTTTGCCATTGGTAATACTGCGTTATTAATTATTATTTTATTGATACTCTACCAGTCCACTTATTTTCTCAATTTGTTTTTGGTCTTTAGTAATTTGGATTAATATTTTACAAACGAACAAAAATGATAATAATAATAATAAAATAATTTAATATCAAACATCAAAATAAAGTTAATTATTATTTTTATTTTCACTATTATTAGTATATTTTTTTCTAAATGATGCTATTGATATATGGATTGTCTAAACATAGATTTTACATAATTTCTGCATTAATGGAATAGAATTTTTTGATTTTGTAAAATATTTTTAAAGAAAATAAACAAAACATTCTGACAGTAAGAATTTTTAAAATAATTTAAAAAGGGTTAATGAAAATGTTTGATAAATAATATATAGATTATATTTAAAATTCAAAGCATTTATAATAATAATAGTAATAAATAAATAATAAAAATATTTATAAGTTTTAACAATATTAAATCTATACATAAATTTTAATATAATTTCATAAATTGACTTGAATTTTTAAAAATAGATTATTTTTAATCATCGATAAATTTTATCAAGGTTAATTGTAATTTTGAATTAATATTTTTAAATAGATCTGAACTTAAGAAAATCAGTATAACGTACAGGATGATTTATAGGTAACTTAAAATTAAAACCTAGTTTATGATAGTGAATTGTTATTTTAATTAATGAATATTTATCATTTCATTATGAATAATAAATCAATATTAAATTTTTGTGGCTACTATTTTCCTTTGTTGTTTTTTAGATAAAGTATGATTTCCTTGAAGTGGACAGGATTTTTAGTATTAAATGTTTTTAATCAAGTGGTGAAAATGTATATAGCTGGATCACAAACGCTTAACATTGTCACATGGAATAATTAGCATCATTTGATATTGAAAATGTCTTGTTTGTATTGTTTCATATTTCATATATCAGCCTTTTAAAATTTTATGACGTGATACCTTGACCCCCTTCACTCTTTTCAAGTGGCAAGAAAATTTTTATAATAAAGAAAAATCAATCACTAATTTAAAATCAGTACATATTCAAAATTTTTGGTCGCTAGTACAGAAAGCGATTAATAACAGAGATATTTAATTATCATTGAAAAAATTATTTTCATATCTTGATGACGCCCCCGATAATAAAGGCAATTATGATTTTTGCATTATTTCGGAGGGATCGATTTCATTTAATTTACTTGGGTTTGAACAACATTTTTCTCCGAACCAAATTTGTTTTTCAAAGTCCCTTGAATGGATTTTTGCGAACTCAACAAAATGCATAAATGCTTTATTTTCTTGGGACATTCAAAGATAATGATAAAATATCTTATCTTATTTATTTTGTAAATTTACTTCTGTACGCTCATTTTTAATTTTTGTATAATATAATCAATGGGTTTTTTTTTCAGCAAAATTATCCAACCCATGTAGTGGGTAACGGTTCTGCGCAACCTCAAAATCAGTTGTTCTGGTAAACGTTTTCCTCCAGATTTTTATTCATCACAACAGATTTTATTTTAATAATCATCGCAGATTTTCACTTGAAAACGTTTTATTATCAGAATTTTAATATTTTTCTGCCTGTTATTAATTATTATTAATAAATTTCAATTTACTCACACTTTCCATTGATTTTTATTTCATTTGATAAAAATTCCGTTTCTCGTATCTTGTTAACGAAAAAGTTGAGAAGACAAAAATGTCAGAGAAGGCCTAATTTTGACTGTTATGAGTATTTTTGCTTATTAAATCGAAACAGATTTCGCATTTTCAGTAAAAAATATTGATGAAGTTTGATTTCGTTTTGAATTGACTCTTGGGTGTTGCGTTTTGGAACTGTGTAATGGACAGTGCACTAAAAAGAATGTTATCATTTACGAAAAAAGAAAATTACCAAATTTATATACAGAAACGGCAAAACATTTTTCTGACGTATAAACTTTATCTGACATTCTACCTTACAATTAATGGTAAATTTCAACTCGGGTTTATAATTGCATATCACTGGTATTTTAAAAATATCTTGCTTATGCTTGTAGGATCCATAAAGTTCTTAAGGTGTAACTAAACCAAAAACATGTTTCGCACCACCTAAAATATTTAAAATTATAAATTTTGGATGTACAATTTTTATTATAAAGATCGTTCAAAGATAAATATTTAAGTTCATAATTAAACTTTAATTTAATCCATTTAGTTAATCATGTATTTCTTTAGTCACAGTGGAAAGAATAAATTTATTCAACCCTGTAATTCTCTGAAGCATGTTAAGTAAAAGTTAGATTTATAATAATTAAAATTATTAATCAAGAATAATCTTGATTTTGAGGAATTTAACAGATATTTTAGGTGACGGTTGAATTAGTAAAGTTTTTGAGGTAGGCGAAGCACACGTTTATAAAAAAATTAATTAGTAGTATTTAAATCTTGATTTTTATTCGATAATTTTTTAAAATATCTTTTTCTGAATATTCAAACGAAATGTATAAAAAATATGCTGAATATATAAAATATAGAAATAAGCCTCTTCAAGGGTCTTTTTTTTAAAATGTGTTGATTGTTAGGGTATATTCAGTGTTTTTAAAAACTCTTAAAAGATGAAAACGAAAATCTTTCTTTTTTTTAAAAATAACTGAAAGATGACATTGTGAAATTTGTGACAAAAATATAATACATCAAAACATTTAAATACAAACGCAAATCTTAAGAAAAGTACTAAAGGTACTATTAGTACTAATAAAAGTACTATGGAGACTTCAAAAATCCAAAACTCTTTGAAATAACAATTTTGTGACAAATATATTATAATTAATAATGTTATATTAATAAGATATGTTTTATGTCTTGTGCAAAAAAAATTTCCCTCAAAAGTTT